>JAUJYP020000379.1:0-150184 GCA_030674075.2 Linum usitatissimum | reverse complement strand
AAGAAGTAAATGCAAAGGAAATTTAGTGAAAGACTCGTATGATTGAAGGGGAAAAGATGAAACGAGTTCAAATTTAAATTGCGGAAATAACCAAGTTTAGACAAAATCCATACAAGTCTCGGTTTCGGAAACGAGAAACAAGGGAAAAAAACAATAAGTTCGAAATAAGTAAGGAAAATGGTAAAAAGAAGTTGATGTTCATCTCGGTAAAGCGTGTTAAGGTTGAAAACGGTAGTGGTGCTTGGAAACTTTGAAGACTAGTCGGTTACGTGCTTGACGGTATGTCGGCTAAGGGCTTGATGGGTAGCCGATCATGGTCTTGTATGAAGTTAATCACGGGCATGGTGGAGGGCCGGCAACGGGAATACCAAGAGCAGGCCATGGACGTTGTGGATAGGGACATAACGGGCATGTCGAAAAAGGTGGTAACGGTCATGGGTTGTGGTTGACCACGACCGTGATATTCATTAGGCCACAAGCGTGATAGATAGGAAACATAAGGCGTTGCCGGGGAGCGAGACAAGAAGTAAACGCAAAGGAAATTTAGTGGAAAGACTCATACGATTGAAGGGGAAAAAGATGAAACGAGTTCAAATTTGAATTGCGGAAATAACCAAGTTTAGACAAAATCCATACAAGTCTCGGTTTAGGAAAATGAGAAACAAGGGGAAAAAACAATAAGTTGAGAAATAAGTAAGGAAAATGGTAAAAAGAAGTTTATGTTCATCTCAAAAAACCGTGTTAAGGTTGAACGATAGTGGTGCGGGAAACTTTGAAGAGTAGTCAGTTACGTGCTTGACGGTATGTCACCCAAGGGCTTGATGGGTAGCTGATCATGGTCTTGTATGAAGTTAGTCACGGGCATGGTGGAAGGCCAGCCACGGGCATACCAAGAGCGGGCCATGGACGTTGTGGATAGGGACATAACGGGCATATCTAAAAGGTGGTAATGGTCGGGGGTTGTGGTTGACCACGACCGTGATATTCATTAGGCCACAAGCGTGATAGATAGGAAACATAAGGCATTGCCGGGGAGTAAACAAGAAGTAAACGCAAAGGAAATTTAGTGAAAGACTCATACGATTGAAGGGGAAAAAGATGAAACGAGTTCAAATTTAATTGCGGAAATAACAAAGTTTAGACAAAATCCATACAAGTCTCGGTTTCGGAAACGAGAAACAAGGGAAAAAACAATAAGGTCACAAATAAGTAAGGAAAATGGTAAAAAGAAGTTTATGTTCATCTCGAGAAAGCGTGTTAAGGTTGAAGACGATAGTGGTGCTGGAAACATTGAAGACCAGTCGGTTACGTGCTTGACGGTATGTCACCTGGGGGCTTGATGTGTAGCTGATCATGGTCTTGTATGAAGTTAGTCACGGGCATGGTGGAAGGCCGGCCACGGCCATACCAAGAGCAGGCCATGGACGTTGTACATAGGGACATAACAGGCATGTCTAAAAGGTGGTAACGGTCATGGGTTATGGTTGACCACGACCGTGATATTCATTAGGCTACAAGCGTGATAGATAGGAAACATAAGGCGTTGCCAGGGAGCGAACAAGAAGTAATTGCAAAGGAAATTTAGTGAAAGACTCGTACGATTAAAGGGGAAAAGATGAAACGAGTTCAAATTTGAATTGCGGAAATGACCAAGTTTAGACAAAATCCATACAAGTCTCGGTTTTGGAAACGAGAAACAAGGGAAAAAACAATAAGTTCGGAAATAAGTAAGGAAAATGGTAAAAAGAAGTTTATGTTCATCTCAAAAACCGTGTTAAGGTTGAAGACAGTAGTGGTGCTGGAAACTTTGAAGACTAGTCAGTTACGTGCTTGACGGTATGTCAGCCAAGGGCTTGATGGGTAGCTGATCATGGTCTTGTATGAAGTTAGTCACGGGCATGGTGGAAGGCCGGCCACGGGCATACCAAGAGCGGGCCATGGACGTTGTGGATAGGGACATAACGGGCATGTCTAAAAGGTGGTAATGGTCAGGGGTTGTGGTTGACCACGACCGTGATATTCATTAGGCCACAAGCGTGATAGATAGGAAACATAAGGCATTGCCAGGGAGCAGAACAAGAAGTAAACGCAAAGGAAATTTAGTGAAAGACTCATACGATTGAAGGGGGAAAAGATGAAACGAGTTCAAATTTAAATTGCGGAAATAACCAAGTTTAGACAAAATCCATACAAGTCTCGGTTTCGGAAACGAGAAACAAGGGAAAAAAACAATAAGTTCGAGAAATAAGTAAGGAAAATGGTAAAAAGAAGTTTATGTTCATCTCGGAAGAGCGTGTTAAGGTTGAAGACGGTAGTGGTCTTGGATATTTCGAAGACCGATCGGTTACGTGCTTGACGGTAAGTCACCGAAGGGCTTGAAGGGTAGGCGATCATAATCTTGTATGAAGTTAGTCACGGGCATGGTGGAAGGCCAGCCACGGGCATACGAAGAGCGAGGCCATGGACGTTGTGGATTGGGACATAATGGGCATGTCTAAAAGGTGGTAACGGTCATGGGTTGTGGTTGACCACGACCGTAATATTCATTAGGCCACAAGCGTGATAGATAGGAAACATAAGGCGTTGCCGAGGAGCGACAGAAGTAAATGCAAAGGAAAGTTAGTGAAAGACTCATACGATTGAAAGGGAAAAGATGGAACGAGTTCAAATTTGAATTTCGGAAATAACCAAGTTTAGACAAAATCCATACAAGTCTCAGTTTCGGAAACGAGAAACAAGGGAAAAAAACAATAAGTTCGGAAATAAGTAAGGAAAATGGTAAAAAGAAGTTTATGTTCATCTCGAGAGAGCGTGTTAAGGTTGAAGACGGTAGTGGTGCTTGATATTTCGAAGACCGGTCGGTTATGTGCTTGACGGTAAGTCACCCAAGGGGCTTGAAGGGGTAGCTGATCATAGTCTTGTATGAAGTTAGTCACGGGCATGGTGGAAGGCCAGCCACGGGCATACCAAGAGCAGGCCATGGACGTTGTGGATTGGGACATAATGGGCATGTCTAAAAGGTAGTAACGGTCATGGGTTGTGGTTGACCACGACCGTAATATTCATTAGGCCACAAGCGTGATAGATAGGAAACATAAGGCGTTGCCGGGGAGCGAGAACAAGTAAACGCAAAGGAAAGTTAGTGAAAGACTCATACGATTGAAAGGGAAAAGATGGAACGAGTTCAAATTTGAATTTCGGAAATAACCAAGTTTAGACAAAATCCATACAAGTCTCGGTTTCGGAAACGAGAAACAAGGGAAAAAAACAATAAGTTCGAAAGAAGTAAGGAAAATGGTAAAAAGAAGTTTATGTTCATCTCGGAGAGCGTGTTAAGGTTGAAAACGTAGTGGTGCTTGGATATATTCGAAGACCAATCGGTTACGTGCTTGATGGTAAGTCACCCAAGGGCTTGAAGGGTAGTGATCATACTCTTGTATGAAGTTAGTCACGGGCATGGTGGAAGGCCAGCCACGGGCATACCAAGAGCGAGGCCATGGACGTTGTGGATTGGGACATAACGGGCATGGCTAAAAGGTGGTAACGGTCATGGGTTGTGGTTGACCAAGACCGTAATATTCATTATGCCACAACCGTGATAGATAAGAAACATAAGGCGTTGCAAGGGAGCGAACAAGTAAATGCAAAGGAAATTTAGTGAAAGACTCGTATGATTGAAGGGGAAAAGATGAAACGAGTTCAAATTTGAAACGCGGAAATCACAAAGCTTTAGACAAAATCCATACAAGTCTCGGTTTCGGAAACGAGAAACAAGGGAAAAAACAATAAGTTCGAAATAAGTAACGAAAATACTAAAAAGAAGTTGATGTTCATCTCGATAAGCGTGTTAAGGTTGAAGACACTAGTGGTGCTTGATATTTCGAAGACCAGTCGATTACGTGCTAGACGGTATGTCGGCGAAGGGCTTGATGGGTAGGCGATCATGGTCTTGTATGAAGTTAATCACGGGCATGGTGGAAGGCCGACAACGGGCATACCAAGAGCGAGGCCATGGACGTTTTGGATAGGGACATAACGGGCATGTCTAAAAGGTGGTAACGGTCATGGGTTGTGGTTGACCACGACCGTAATATTAATTAGGCCACAAGCGTGATAGATAGGAAACATAAGGCGTTGTCGGAGGAGCGAGAATAAGAAGTAAACGCAAAGGAAAGTTAGTGAAAGACTCATACGATTGAAGGGGAAAAGATGGAACGAGTTCAAATTTTAATTTCGGAAATAACCAAGTTTAGACAAAATCCATACAAGTCTCTGTTTCGGAAACGAGAAACAAGGAAAAAAACAATAAGTTCAGAAATAAGTAAGGAAAATGGTAAAAAGAAGTTTATGTTCATCTCAGAGAGCGTGTTAAGGTTGAAAACGGTAGTGGTGCTTGATATTTCGAAGACCAGTCGATTACGTGCTTGACGGTAAGTCACCCAAGGGCTTGAAGGGTAGCTGATCATAATCTTGTATGAAGTTAGTCACGGGCATGGTGGAAGGCCGACCACGGGCATACCAAGAAGCCGAGCCATGGACGTTGTGGATTGGGACATAATGGGCATGTCTAAAAGGTAGTAACGGTCATGGGTTGTGGTTGACCACGACCGTAATATTCATTAGGCCACAAGCGTGATAGATAGGAAACATAAGGCGTTGCCGGGGAGCGACAAGAAGTAAACGCAAAGGAAAGTTAGTGAAAGACTCATACGATTGAAGGGGAAAAGATGGAACGAGTTCAAATTTGAATTTCGGAAATAACCAAGTTTAGACAAAATCCATACAAGTCTCGGTTTCGGAAACGAGAAAGAAGGGAAAAAAACAATAAGTTCGAAATAAGTAAGGAAAATGGTAAAAAGAAGTTTATGTTCATCTCGAAAGCGTGTTAAGGTTGAAGACGCGCTGTGGTGCTTGATATTTCGAAGACCGGTCGCGTTATGTGCTTGACGGTAAGTCACCCAAGGGCTTGAAGGGTAGCTGATCATGGTCTTGTATGAAGTTAGTCACGGGCATGGTGGAAGGCCAGCCACGGGCATACCAAGAGCGAGGCCATGGACGTTGTGGATTGGGACATAATGGGCATGTCTAAAAGGTAGTAACGGTCATGGGTTGTGGTTGACCACGACCGTAATATTCATTAGGCCACAAGCGTGATAGATAGGAAACATAAGGCGTTGCCAGGGAGCAGCATAAGAAGTAAACGCAAAGGAAAGTTAGTGAAAGACTCATACGATTGAAGGGGAAAAGATGGAACGAGTTCAAATTTGAATTTCGGAAATAACCAAGTTTAGACAAAATCCATACAAGTCTCGGTTTCGGAAACGAGAAACAAGGGAAAAAAACAATAAGTTCGCAAAGAAGTAAGGAAAATGGTAAAAAGAAGTTTATGTTCATCTCGAAAGCGTGTTAAGGTTGAAAACTGTAGTGGTGCTTGATATTTCGAAGACCGGTCGGTTACGTGCTTGATGGTAAGTCACCCGAGGGCTTGAAGGGTAGCCGATCATACTCTTGTATGAAGTTAGTCACGGGCATGGTGGAAGGCCAGCCACGGGCATACCAAGAGCGAGGCCATGGACGTTGTGGATTGGGACATAACGGGCATGGCTAAAAGGTGGTAACGGTCATGGGTTGTGGTTGACCAAGACCGTAATATTCATTATGCCACAACCGTGATAGATAAGAAACATAAGGCGTTGCAGAGCGAGAACAAGAAGTAAATGCAAAGGAAATTTAGTGAAAGACTCGTATGATTGAAGGGGAAAAGATGAAACGAGTTCAAATTTGAAATGCGGAAATCACAAACTTTAGACAAAATCCATACAAGTCTCGGTTTCGGAAACGAGAAACAAGGGGAAAAAACAATAAGTTCGGAAATAAGTAACGAAAATACTAAAAAGAAGTTGATGTTCATCTCAGAAAGCGTGTTAAGGTTGAAGACAGTAGTGGTGCTTGATATTTCGAAGACCAGTCAGTTACGTGCTAGACGGTATGTCAGCTAAGGGCTTGATGGGTAGCTGATCATGGTCTTGTATGAAGTTAATCACGGGCATGGTGGAAGGCCAGCAACGGGCATACCAAGAGCAGGCCATGGACGTTTTTGATAGGGACATAACGGGCATGTCTAAAAGGTGGTAACGGTCATGGGTTGTGGTTGACCACGACCGTAATATTAATTAGGCCACAGCGTGATAGATAGGAAACATAAGGCGTTGTCGAGGAGCGAGAACAAGAAGTAAACGCAAAGGAAAGTTAGTGAAAGACTCATACGATTGAAGGGGAAAAGATGGAACGAGTTCAAATTTTAATTTCGGAAATAACCAAGTTTAGACAAAATCCATACAAGTCTCGGTTTCGGAAACGAGAAACAAGGGAAAAAAACAATAAGTTCGGAAATAAGTAAGGAAAATGGTAAAAAGAAGTTTATGTTCATCTCGGAGAGCGTGTTAAGGTTGAAAACCGTAGTGGTGCTTGATATTTCGAAGACCAGTCAGTTACGTGCTTGACGGTAAGTCACCCAAGGGCTTGAAGGGTAGCTGATCATAATCTTGTATGAAGTTAGTCACGGGCATGGTGGAAGGCCAACCACGGGCATACCAAGAGCAGGCCATGGACGTTGTGGATTGGGGACATAATGGGCATGTCTAAAAGGTAGTAACGGTCATGGGTTGTGGTTGACCACGACCGTAATATTCATTAGGCCACAAGCGTGATAGATAGGAAACATAAGGCGTTGCCGGGAGCGAAGATAAGAAGTAAACGCAAAGGAAAGTTAGTGAAAGACTCATACGATTGAAAGGGAAAAGATGGAACGAGTTCAAATTTGAATTTCGGAAATAACCAAGTTTAGACAAAATCCATACAAGTCTCCGTTTCGGAAACGAGAAACAAGGGAAAAAAACAATAAGTTCGGAAATAAGTAAGGAAAATGGTAAAAAGAAGTTTATGTTCATCTCGGAGAGAGCGTGTTAAGGTTGAAAACTGTAGTGGTGCTTGATATTTCGAAGACCGGTCGGTTATGTGCTTGACGGTAAGTCACCCAAGGGCTTGAAGGGTAGTCGATCATAATCTTGTATGAAGTTAGTCACGGGCATGGTGGAAGGCCGGCCACGGGCATACCAAGAGCGAGGCCATGGACGTTGTGGATTGGGACATAATGGGCATGTCTAAAAGGTAGTAACGGTCATGGGTTGTGGTTGACCACGACCGTAATATTCATTAGGCCACAAGCGTGATAGATAGGAAACATAAGGCGTTGCCGAGGAGCGAATAAGAAGTAAACGCAAAGGAAAGTTAGTGAAAGACTCATACGATTGAAAGGGAAAAGATGGAACGAGTTCAAATTTGAATTTCGGAAATAACCAAGTTTAGACAAAATCCATACAAGTCTCCGTTTCGGAAACGAGAAACAAGGGAAAAAAACAATAAGTTCGAAAGAAGTAAGGAAAATGGTAAAAAGAAGTTTATGTTCATCTCAGAGAGCGTGTTAAGGTTGAAAACTGTAGTGGTGCTTGATATTTCGAAGACCAGTCAGTTACGTGCTTGATGGTAAGTCACCCAAGGGCTTGAAGGGTAGCTGATCATACTCTTGTATGAAGTTAGTCACGGGCATGGTGGAAGGCCAGCCACGGGCATACCAAGAGCGAGGCCATGGACGTTGTGGATTGGGACATAACGGGCATGGCTAAAAGGTGGTAACGGTCATGGGTTGTGGTTGACCACGACCGTAATATTCATTAGGCCACAAGAGTGATAGATAGGAAACATAAGGCGTTGCCAGGGAGCAGAATAAGAAGTAAACGCAAAGGAAATTTAGTGAAAGACTCATATGATTGCAGGGGAAAAGATGGAACGAGTTCAAATTTGAATTGCGGAAATAACCAAGTTTAGACAAAATCCATACAAGTCTCGGTTTCGGAAACGAGAAACAAGGGAAAAAAACATTAAGTTCAGAAATAAGTAAGGAAAATGGTAAAAAGAAGTTTATGTTATTCTCGGAGGGCGTGTTAAGGTTGAAGACGATAGTGGTGCTTGATATTTCGAAGACCAGTCGCTTACGTGCTTGACGGTAAGTCACCTAAGGGCTTGATGGGTAGCGATCATGGTCTTGTATGAAGTTAGTCACGGGCATGGTGGAAGGCCGGCAACGGGCATACCAATTGCGAGGCCATGGACGTTGTGGATAGGGATATAACGGGCATGTCTAAAAGGTGGTAACGGTCATGGGTTGTGGTTGACCACGACCGTAATATTCATTAGGCCACAAGCGTGATAGAAAGGAAACATAAGGCGTTGCTAGGGAGCGAAATAAGAAGTAAACGCAAAGGAAATTTAGTGAAAGACTCATACGATTGAAAGGGAAAAGATGGAATGAGTTCAAATTTGAATTTCGGAAATAACCAAGTTTAGACAAAATCCATACAAGTCTCGGTTTTGGAAACGAGAAACAAGGGAAAAAACAATAAGTTCAGAAATCAGTAAGGAAAATCGTAAAAAGAAGTTTATGTTCATCTCAGAGAGCGTGTTAAGGTTGAAGACAGGAGTGGTGCTTGAATTTCGAAGACCGGTCGATTACGTGCTTGACGGTAAGACACCTAGGGCTTGAAGGGTAGGTGATCATAGTCTTGTATGAAGTTAGTCACGGGCATGGTGGAAGGCCGGCCACGGGCATACCAAGAGCGAGGCGTGGACGTTGTGGATTGGAACATAACGGGCATGTCTAAAAGGTGGTCACGGTCATGGGTTGTGGTTGACCACGACCGTAATATTCATTAGGCCACAAGCGTGATAGATAGGAAACATAAGGCGTTGCCGAGAAAATAAAAGAAGTAAACGCAAAGGAAATTTAGTGAAAGACTCATATGATTGAAGGGGAAAAGATGGAACGAGTTCAAATTTGAATTGCGGAAATAACCAAGTTTAGACAAAATCCATATAAGTCTCGGTTTCGGAAAGAAGAAACAAGGGGAAAAAAACAATAAGGTCGAAATAAGTAAGGAAAATGGTAAAAAGAAGTTTATGTTCAACTCGAAAGTGTGTTAAGGTTGAATACGGTAGTGGTGCTTGGAAACTTTGAAGACAAGTCGATTACGTGCTTGACGGTATGTCACCCACGGGCTTGATGGGTAGGCGATCATGGTCTTGTATGAAGTTAGTCACGGGCATGGTGGAAGGCCAGCCATGGGCAAACCAAAAGCGAGGCGATGGACGTTGTGGATAGGGACATCACGGGCATGTCTAAAAGGTGGTAACGGTCATGGGTTGTGGTTGACCACGACCGTAATATTCATTAGGCCACAAGCGTGATAGATAGGAAACATAAGGCGTTGCAAGGGAGCAGAACAAGAAGTAAATGCAAAGGAAATTTAGTGAAAGGCTCGTATGATTGAAGGGGAAAAGATGAAACGAGTTCAAATTTGAAACGCGGAAATCACAAACTTTAGACAAAATCCATACAAGTCTCGGTTTCGGAAACGAGAAACAAGGGAAAAAAACAATAAGTTCGAAATAAGTAACGAAAATGGTAAAAAGAAGTTGATGTTCATCTCGCGAAAGCGTGTTAAGGTTGAAGACGGTAGTGGTGCTTGATATTTCGAAGACCAGTCGGTTACGTGCTTGACGGTATGTCACCCAAGGGCTTGATGGGTAGGCGATCATGGTCTTGTATGAAGTTAGTCACGGGCATGGTGGAACGCCGGCCATGGGCAAACCAAAAGCGAGGCGATGGACGTTGTGGATAGGGACATCACGGGCATGTCTAAAAGGTGGTAACGGTCATGGGTTGTGGTTGACCACGACCGTAATATTCATTAGGCCACAAAGCGTGATAGATAGGAAACATAAGGCGTTGCAAGGAGCGAGATAAGAAGTAAACGCAAAGGAAAGTTAGTGAAAGACTCATACGATTGAAAGGGAAAAGATGGAACGAGTTCAAATTTGAATTTCGGAAATAACCAAGTTTAGACAAAATCCATACAAGTCTCAAGTTTCGGAAACGAGAAAGAAGGGAAAAAAACAATAAGTTCAGAAATAAGTAAGGAAAATGGTAAAAAGAAGTTTATGTTCATCTCAGAGAGCGTGTTAAGGTTGAAAACTGTAGTGGTGCTTGATATTTCGAAGACCAGTCAGTTATGTGCTTGACGGTAAGTCACCCAAGGGCTTGAAGGGTAGCTGATCATAATCTTGTATGAAGTTAGTCACGGGCATGGTGGAAGGCCAGCCACGGGCATACCAAGAGCAGGCCATGGACGTTGTGGATTGGGACATAATGGGCATGTCTAAAAGGTAGTAACGGTCATGGGTTGTGGTTGACCACGACCGTAATATTCATTAGGCCACAAGCGTGATAGATAGGAAACATAAGGCGTTGCCGAGGAGCGAATAAGAAGTAAACGCAAAGGAAAGTTAGTGAAAGACTCATACGATTGAAGGGAAAAGATGGAACGAGTTCAAATTTGAATTTCGGAAATAACCAAGTTTAGACAAAATCCATACAAGTCTCCGTTTCGGAAACGAGAAACAAGGGAAAAAAACAATAAGTTCAGAAAGAAGTAAGGAAAATGGTAAAAAGAAGTTTATGTTCATCTCAGAGAGCGTGTTAAGGTTGAAAACTGTAGTGGTGCTTGATATTTCGAAGACCAGTCAGTTACGTGCTTGATGGTAAGTCACCCAAGGGCTTGAAGGGTAGCTGATCATACTCTTGTATGAAGTTAGTCACGGGCATGGTGGAAGGCCAGCCACGGGCATACCAAGAGCGAGGCCATGGACGTTGTGGATTGGGACATAACGGGCATGGCTAAAAGGTGGTAACGGTCATGGGTTGTGGTTGACCACGACCGTAATATTCATTAGGCCACAAGAGTGATAGATAGGAAACATAAGGCGTTGCCAGGGAGCAGAATAAGAAGTAAACGCAAAGGAAATTTAGTGAAAGACTCATATGATTGCGGGGGAAAAGATGGAACGAGTTCAAATTTGAATTGCGGAAATAACCAAGTTTAGACAAAATCCATACAAGTCTCGGTTTCGGAAACGAGAAACAAGGGAAAAAAACATTAAGTTCGAAATAAGTAAGGAAAATGGTAAAAAGAAGTTTATGTTATTCTCGAGAGGGCGTGTTAAGGTTGAAGACGGTAGTGGTGCTTGATATTTCGAAGACCGAGTCGGTTACGTGCTTGACGGTAAGTCACCCAAGGGCTTGATGGGTAGGCGATCATGGTCTTGTATGAAGTTAGTCACGGGCATGGTGGAAGGCCGGCCACGGGCATACCAATTGCGAGGCCATGGACGTTGTGGATAGGGATATAACGGGCATGTCTAAAAGGTGGTAACGGTCATGGGTTGTGGTTGACCACGACCGTAATATTCATTAGGCCACAAGCGTGATAGAAAGGAAACATAAGGCGTTGCTAGGGAGCAGAATAAGAAGTAAACGCAAAGGAAATTTAGTGAAAGACTCATACGATTGAAAGGGAAAAGATGGAATGAGTTCAAATTTGAATTTCGGAAATAACCAAGTTTAGACAAAATCCATACAAGTCTCTGTTTCAGAAACGAGAAACAAGGGAAAAAAACAATAAGTTCAGAAATAAGTAAGGAAAATGGTAAAAAGAAGTTTATGTTCATCCCGAAGAGCGTGTTAAGGTTGAAGACGGTAGTGGTGCTTGATATTTCGAAGACCAGTCAGTTACGTGCTTGACGGTAAGACACCTAAGGGCTTGAAGGGTAGCTGATCATAGTCTTGTATGAAGTTAGTCACGGGCATGGTGGAAGGCCAGCCACGGGCATACCAAGAGCAGGCCATGGACGTTATGGATTGGAACATAACGGGCATGTCTAAAAGGTGGTCACGGTCATGGGTTGTGGTTGACCACGACCGTAATATTCATTAGGCCACAAGCGTGATAGATAGGAAACATAAGGCGTTGCCAGGGAGCAAAATAAGAAGTAAACGCAAAGGAAATTTAGTGAAAGACTCATATGATTGAAGGGGAAAAGATGGAACGAGTTCAAATTTGAATTGCGGAAATAACCAAGTTTAGACAAAATCCATATAAGTCTCGGTTTCGGAAAGAAGAAACAAGGGGAAAAAACAATAAGGTCGAGAAATAAGTAAGGAAAATGGTAAAAAGAAGTTTATGTTCAACTCGAAAAGTGTGTTAAGGTTGAATACGGTAGTGGTGCTTGAAACTTTGAAGACAAGTCGGTTACGTGCTTGACGGTATGTCACCCACGGGCTTGATGGGTAGCCGATCATGGTCTTGTATGAAGTTAGTCACGGGCATGGTGGAACGCCGGCCATGGGCAAACCAAAAGCAGGCGATGGACGTTGTGGATAGGGACATCACGGGCATGTCTAAAAGGTGGTAACGGTCATGGGTTGTGGTTGACCACGACCGTAATATTCATTAGGCCACAAGCGTGATAGATAGGAAACATAAGGCGTTGCAAGGGAGCAGAACAAGAAGTAAATGCAAAGGAAATTTAGTGAAAGGCTCGTATGATTGAAGGGGAAAAGATGAAACGAGTTCAAATTTGAAACGCGAGAAATCACAAACTTTAGACAAAATCCATACAAGTCTCGGTTTCGGAAACGAGAAACAAGGGAAAAAAACAATAAGTTCGGAAATAAGTAACGAAAATGGTAAAAAGAAGTTGATGTTCATCTCAGTAAGCGTGTTAAGGTTGAAGACAGTAGTGGTGCTTGATATTTCGAAGACCAGTCAGTTACGTGCTAGACGGTATGTCACCCACGGGCTTGATGGGTAGCTGATCATGGTCTTGTATGAAGTTAGTCACGGGCATGGTGGAACGCCAGCCATGGGCAAACCAAAAGCAGGCGATGGACGTTGTGGATAGGGACATCACGGGCATGTCTAAAAGGTGGTAACGGTCATGGGTTGTGGTTGACCACGACCGTAATATTCATTAGGCCACAAGCGTGATAGATAGGAAACATAAGGCGTTGCAAGGGAGCAGAACAAGAAGTAAATGCAAAGGAAATTTAGTGAAAGGCTCGTATGATTGAAGGGGAAAAGATGAAACGAGTTCAAATTTGAAACGCGGAAATCACAAACTTTAGACAAAATCCATACAAGTCTCGGTTTCGGAAACGAGAAACAAGGGAAAAAACAATAAGTTCGGAAATAAGTAACGAAAATGGTAAAAAGAAGTTGATGTTCATCTCAGAAAGCGTGTTAAGGTTGAAGACAGTAGTGGTGCTTGATATTTCGAAGACCAGTCAGTTACGTGCTAGACGGTATGTCGGCTAAGGGCTTGATGGGTAGCTGATCATGGTCTTGTATGAAGTTAATCACGGGCATGGTGGAAGGCCAGCAACGGGCATACCAAGAGCAGGCCATGGACGTTGTTGATAGGGACATAACGGGCATGTCTAAAAGGTGGTAACGGTCATGGGTTGTGGTTGACCACGACCGTAATATTCATTAGGCCACAAGAGTGATAGATAGGAAACATAAGGCGTTGCCAGGGAGCAGAATAAGAAGTAAACGCAAAGGAAATTTAGTGAAAGACTCATATGATTGCAGGGGAAAAGATGGAACGAGTTCAAATTTGAATTGCGGAAATAACCAAGTTTAGAGAAAATCCATACAAGTCTCGGTTTCGGAAACGAGAAACAAGGGAAAAAAACATTAAGTTCAGAAATAAGTAAGGAAAATGGTAAAAAGAAGTTTATGTTATTCTCAGAGGGCGTGTTAGGGTTGAAGACAGTAGTGGTGCTTGATATTTCGAAGACCAGTCAGTTACGTGCTTGACGGTAAGTCACCCAAGGGCTTGATGGGTAGCTGATCATGGTCTTGTATGAAGTTAGTCACGGGCATGGTGGAAGGCCAGCGACGGGCATACCAATTGCAGGCCATGGACGTTGTGGATAGGGATATAACGGGCATGTCTAAAAGGTGGTAACGGTCATGGGTTGTGGTTGACCACGACCGTAATATTCATTAGGCCACAAGCGTGATAGAAAGGAAACATAAGGCGTTGCTAGGGAGCAGAATAAGAAGTAAACGCAAAGGAAATTTAGTGAAAGACTCATACGATTGAAAGGGAACAGATGGAATGAGTTCAAATTTGAATTTCGGAAATAACCAAGTTTAGACAAAATCCATACAAGTCTCTGTTTCGGAAACGAGAAACAAGGGAAAAAAACAATAAGTTCAGAAATAAGTAAGGAAAGTGGTAAAAAGAAGTTTATGTTCATCTCGAGAGAGCGTGTTAAGGTTGAAGACCGTAGTGGTGCTTGATATTTCGAAGACCGCTCGGTTACGTGCTTGACGGTAAGACACCTAAGGGCTTGAAGGGTAGGCGATCATAGTCTTGTATGAAGTTAGTCACGGGCATGGTGGAAGGCCAGCCACGGGCATACCAAGAGCAGGCCATGGACGTTGTGGATTGGAACATAACGGGCATGTCTAAAAGGTGGTCACGGTCATGGGTTGTTGTTGACCACGACCGTAATATTCATTAGGCCACAAGCGTGATAGATAGGAAACATAAGGCGTTGCCGAGGGAGCGAAATAAGAAGTAAACGCAAAGGAAATTTAGTGAAAGACTCATATGATTGAAGGGGAAAAGATGGAACGAGTTCAAATTTGAATTGCGGAAATAACCAAGTTTAGACAAAATCCATATAAGTCTCGGTTTCGGAAAGAAGAAACAAGGGGAAAAAACAATAAGGTCAGAAATAAGTAAGGAAAATGGTAAAAAGAAGTTTATGTTCAACTCAGAAAGTGTGTTAAGGTTGAATACAGTAGTGGTGCTGGAAACTTTGAAGACAAGTCAGTTACGTGCTTGACGGTATGTCACCCACGGGCTTGATGGGTAGCTGTTCATGGTCTTGTATGAAGTTAGTCACGGGCATGGTGGAACGCCAGCCATGGGCAAACCAAAAGCAGGCGATGGACGTTGTGGATAGGGACATCACGGGCATGTCTAAAAGGTGGTAACGGTCATGGGTTGTGGTTGACCACGACCGTAATATTCATTAGGCCACAAGCGTGATAGATAGGAAACATAAGGCGTTGCAAGGGAGCAAACAAGAAGTAAATGCAAAGGAAATTTAGTGAAAGACTCGTATGATTGAAGGGGAAAAGATGAAACGAGTTCAAATTTGAAACGCGGAAATCACAAAGTTTAGACAAAATCCATACAAGTCTCGGTTTCGGAAACGAGAAACAAGGGAAAAAACAATAAGTTCGAAATAAGTAACGAAAATGGTAAAAAGAAGTTGATGTTCATCTCAGTAAGCGTGTTAAGGTTGAAGACAGTAGTGGTGCTTGATATTTCGAAGACCAGTCAGTTACGTGCTAGACGGTATGTCAGCTAAGGGCTTGATGGGTAGCTGATCATGGTCTTGTATGAAGTTAATCACGGGCATGGTGGAAGGCCGGCAACGGGCATACCAAGAGCGAGGCCATGGACGTTGTTGATAGGGACATAACGGGCATGTCTAAAAGGTGGTAACGGTCATGGGTTGTGGTTGACCACGACCGTAATATTCATTAGGCCACAAGCGTGATAGATAGGAAACATAAGGCGTTGCCAGGGAGCAGAATAAGAAGTAAACGCAAAGGAAATTTAGTGAAAGACTCATATGATTGAAGGGGAAAAGATGGAACGAGTTCAAATTTGAATTGCGGAAATAACCAAGTTTAGACAAAATCCATATAAGTCTCGGTTTCGGAAAGAAGAAACAAGGGGAAAAAACAATAAGGTCAGAAATAAGTAAGGAAAATGGTAAAAAGAAGTTTATGTTCACCTCAGAAAGTGTGTTAAGGTTGAATACAGTAGTGGTGCTGGAAACTTTGAAGAGAAGTCAGTTACGTGCTTGACCGTATGTCACCCACGGGCTTGATGGGTAGCTGATCATGGTCTTGTATGAAGTTAGTCACGGGCATGGTGGAACGCCAGCCATGGGCAAACCAAGAGCAGGCGATGGACGTTGTGGATAGGGACATCACGGGAATGTCTAAAAGGTGGTAACGGTCATGGGTTGTGGTTGACCACGACCGTAATATTCATTAGGCCACAAGCGTGATAGATAGGAAACATAAGGCGTTGCAAGGGAGTAGAACAAGAAGTAAATGCAAAGGAAATTTAGTGAAAGACTCATATGATTGCAGGGGAAAAGATGGAACGAGTTCAAATTTGAATTGCGGAAATAACCAAGTTTAGACAAAATCCATACAAGTCTCGGTTTCGGAAACGAGAAACAAGGGAAAAAAAGATTAAGTTCGGAAATAAGTAAGGAAAATGGTAAAAAGAAGTTTATGTTATTCTCGGAGAGCGTGTTAAGGTTGAAGACAGTAGTGGTGCTTGATATTTCGAAGACCGGTCAGTTACGTGCTTGACGATTAGTCACCCCAGGGCTTGATGGGTAGCTGATCATGGTCTTGTATGAAGTTAGTCACGGGCATGGTGGAAGGCCAGCCACGGGCATACCAAGAGCGAGCCATGGACGTTGTGGATAGGGATATAACGGGCATGTCTAAAAGGTGGTAACGGTCATGGGTTGTGGTTGACCACGACCGTAATATTCATTAGGCCACAAGCGTGATAGAAAGGAAACATAAGGCGTTGCTAGGGAGCAGAATAAGAAGTAAACGCAAAGGAAATTTAGTGAAAGACTCATACGATTGAAGGGGAAAAGATGGAACGAGTTCAAATTTAAATTTCGGAAATAACCAAGTTTAGACAAAATCCATACAAGTCTCTGTTTCGGAAACGAGAAACAAGGGAAAAAAACAATAAGTTCGAGAAATAAGTAAGGAAAATGGTAAAAAGAAGTTTATGTTCATCTTAGAGAGCGTGTTAAGGTTGAAAACTGTAGTGGTGCTTGATATTTCGAAGACCAGTCAGTTACGTGCTTGACGGTAAGTCACCCAAGGGCTTGAAGGGTAGCTGATCATAGTCTTGTATGAAGTTAGTCACGGGCATGGTGGAAGGCCAGCCACGGGCATACCAAGAGCAGGCCATGGACGTTGTGGATTGGGACATAATGGGCATGTCTAAAAGGTAGTAACGGTCATGGGTTGTGGTTGACCACGACCGTAATATTCATTAGGCCACAAGCGTGATAGATAGGAAACATAAGGCGTTGCCAGGGAGCAGCATAAGAAGTAAACGCAAAGGAAATTTAGTGAAAGACTCAAACGATTGAAGGGGAAAAGATGGAACGAGTTCAAATTTGAATTTGGGAAATAACCAAGTTTAGACAAAATCGATACAAGTCTCCGTTTCGGAAACGAGAAACAAGGGAAAAAAACAATAAGTTCAGAAATAAGTAAGGAAAATGGTAAAAAGAAGTTTATGTTCATCTCAGAGAGCGTGTTAAGGTTGAAAACTGTAGTGGTGCTTGATATTTCAAAGACCAGTCAGTTACGTGCTTGACGGTAAGTCAGCCAAGGGCTTGAAGGGTAGCTGATCAAAGTCTTGTATGAAGTTAGTCACGGGCATGGTGGAAGGCCAGCCACGGGCATACCAAGAGCAGGCCATGGACGCTGTGGATTGGAACATAACGGGCATGTCTAAAAGGTGGTCACGGTCATGGGTTGTGGTTGACCACGGCCGTAATATTCATTAGGCCACAAGCGTGATAGATAGGAAACATAAGGCGTTGCCAGGGAGCAGAATAAGAAGTAAACGCAAAGGAAATTTAGTGAAAGACTCATATTATTGAAGGGGAAAAGATGGAACGAGTTCAAATTTGAATTGCGGAAATAACCAAGTTTAGACAAAATCCATATAAGTCTCGGTTTCGGAAAGAAGAAACAAGGGGGGAAAACAATAAGGTCGAAAATAAGTAAGGAAAATGGTAAAAAGAAGTTTATGTTCACCTCGGAAAGTGTGTTAAGGTTGAATACGGTAGTGGTGCTTGAAATTTTGAAGAGAAGTCAGTTACGTGCTTGACCGTATGTCACCCACGGGCTTGATGGGTAGCTGATCATGGTCTTGTATGAAGTTAGTCACGGGCATGGTGGAACGCCAGCCATGGGCAAACCAAGAGCAGGCGATGGACGTTGTGGATAGGGACATCACGGGAATGTCTAAAAGGTGGTAACGGTCATGGGTTGTGGTTGACCACGACCGTAATATTCATTAGGCCACAAGCGTGATAGATAGGAAACATAAGGCGTTGCAAGGGAGTAGAACAAGAAGTAAATGCAAAGGAAATTTAGTGAAAGACTCATATGATTGCAGGGGAAAAGATGGAACGAGTTCAAATTTGAATTGCGGAAATAACCAAGTTTAGACAAAATCCATACAAGTCTCGGTTTCGGAAACGAGAAACAAGGGAAAAAAAGATTAAGTTCAGAAATAAGTAAGGAAAATGGTAAAAAGAAGTTTATGTTATTCTCAGAGGGCGTGTTAAGGTTGAAGACAGTAGTGGTGCTTGATATTTCGAAGACCAGTCAGTTACGTGCTTGACGGTAAGTCACCCAAGGGCATGATGGGTAGCTGATCATGGTCTTGTATGAAGTTAGTCACAGGCATGGTGGAAGGCCAGCGACGGGCATACCAATTGCAGGCCATAGACGTTGTGGATAGGGATATAACGGGCATGTCTAAAAGGTGGTAACGGTCATGGGTTGTGGTTGACCACGACCGTAATATTCATTAGGCCACAAGCGTGATAGAAAGGAAACATAAGGCGTTGCTAGGGAACAGAATAAGAAGTAAACGCAAAGGAAATTTAGTGAAAGACTCATACGATTGAAGGGGAAAAGATGGAACGAGTTCAAATTTAAATTTCGGAAATAACCAAGTTTAGACAAAATCCATACAAGTCTCTGTTTCGGAAACGAGAAACAAGGGAAAAAAACAATAAGTTCAGAAATAAGTAAGGAAAATGGTAAAAAGAAGTTTATGTTCATCTTAGAGAGCGTGTTAAGGTTGAAAACGCGTAGTGGTGCTTGATATTTCGAAGACCAG
The DNA here is from genome assembly GCA_030674075.2 of Linum usitatissimum. Lineage (NCBI taxonomy): Eukaryota > Viridiplantae > Streptophyta > Magnoliopsida > Malpighiales > Linaceae > Linum > Linum usitatissimum. The sequence continues at coordinate 131,236 of JAUJYP020000379.1, read as the reverse complement.
TCAGTTACGTGCTTGACGGTAAGTCACCCAAGGGCTTGAAGGGTAGCTGATCATAGTCTTGTATGAAGTTAGTCACGGGCATGGTGGAAGGCCAGCTACGGGCATACCAAGAGCAGGCCATGGACGTTGTGGATTGGGACATAATGGGCATGTCTAAAAGGTAGTAACGGTCATGGGTTGTGGTTGACCACGACCGTAATATTCATTAGGCCACAAGCGTGATAGATAGGAAACATAAGGTGTTGCCAGGGAGCAGCATAAGAAGTAAACGCAAAGGAAAGTTAGTGAAAGACTCAAACGATTGAAGGGGAAAAGATGGAACGAGTTCAAATTTGAATTTGGGAAATAACCAAGTTTAGACAAAATCGATACAAGTCTCCGTTTCGGAAACGAGAAACAAGGGAAAAAAACAATAAGTTCAGAAATAAGTAAGGAAAATGGTAAAAAGAAGTTTATGTTCATCTCAGAGAGCGTGTTAAGGTTGAAAACTGTAGTGGTGCTTGATATTTCAAAGACCAGTCAGTTACGTGCTTGATGGTAAGTCACCCAAGGGCTTGAAGGGTAGCTGATCATACTCTTGTATGAAGTTAGTCACGGGCATGGTGGAAGGCCAGCCACGGGCATACCAAGAGCAGGCCATGGACGTTGTGGATTAGGACATAACGGGCATGTGTAAAAGGTGGTAACGGTCATGGGTTGTGGTTGACCACGATCGTAATATTCATTAGGCCACAAGAGTGATAGATAGGAAACATAAGGCGTTGCCAGGGAGCAGAATAAGAAGTAAACGCAAAGGAAATTTAGTGAAAGACTCATATGATTGCAGGGGAAAAGATGGAACGAGTTCAAATTTGAATTGCGGAAATAACCAAGTTTAGACAAAATCCATACAAGTCTCGGTTTCGGAAACGAGAAACAAGGGAAAAAAACATTAAGTTCAGAAATAAGTAAGGAAAATGGTAAAAAGAAGTTTATGTTATTCTCAGAGGGCGTGTTAAGGTTGAAGACAGTAGTGGTGCTTGATATTTCGAAGACCAGTCAGTTACGTGCTTGACGGTAAGTCACCCAAGGGCTTGATGGGTAGCTGATCATGGTCTTGTATGAAGTTAGTCACGGGCATGGTGGAAGGCCAGCGACGGGCATACCAATTGCAGGCCATGGACGTTGTGGATAGGGATATAACGGGCATGTCTAAAAGGTGGTAACGGTCATGGGTTGTGGTTGACCACGACCGTAATATTCATTAGGCCACAAGCGTGATAGAAAGGAAACATAAGGCGTTGCTAGGGGAGCGAGAATAAGAAGTAAACGCAAAGGAAATTTAGTGAAAGACTCATACGATTGAAGGGGAAAAGATGGAACGAGTTCAAATTTAAATTTCGGAAATAACCAAGTTTAGACAAAATCCATACAAGTCTCTGTTTCGGAAACGAGAAACAAGGGAAAAAAACAATAAGTTCATAAATAAGTAAGGAAAATGGTAAAAAGAAGTTTATGTTCATCTTAGAGAGCGTGTTAAGGTTGAAAACTGTAGTGGTGCTTGATATTTCGAAGACCAGTCAGTTACGTGCTTGACGGTAAGTCACCCAAGGGCTTGAAGGGTAGCTGATCATAGTCTTGTATGAAGTTAGTCACGGGCTTGGTGGAAGGCCAGCCACGGGCATACCAAGAGCAGGCCATGGACGTTGTGGATTGGGACATAATGGGCATGTCTAAAAGGGAGTAACGGTCATGGGTTGTGGTTGACCACGACCGTAATATTCATTAGGCCACAAGCGTGATAGATAGGAAACATAAGGCGTTGCCGAGGGAGCGAAATAAGAAGTAAACGCAAAGGAAAGTTAGTGAAAGACTCATACGATTGAAGGGGAAAAGATGGAACGAGTTCAAATTTGAATTTCGGAAATAACCAAGTTTAGACAAAATCCATACAAGTCTCCGTTTCGGAAACGAGAAACAAGGGAAAAAAACAATAAGTTCGAAATAAGTAAGGAAAATGGTAAAAAGAAGTTTATGTTCATCTCGGAGAGCGTGTTAAGGTTGAAAACTGTAGTGGTGCTTGATATTTCGAAGACCAGTCAGTTACGTGCTTGATGGTAAGTCACCCAAGGACTTGAAGGGTAGCTGATCATACTCTTGTATGAAGTTAGTCACGGGTATGGTGGAAGGCCAGCCACGGGCATACCAAGAGCAGGCCATGGACGTTGTGGATTGGGACATAACGGGCATGTCTAAAAGGTGGTAACGGTCATGGGTTGTGGTTGACCATGACCGTAATATTCATTAGGCCACAAGAGTGATAGATAGGAAACATAAGGCGTTGCCAGGGAGCAGAATAAGAAGTAAACGCAAAGGAAATTTAGTGAAAGACTCATATGATTGCAGGGGAAAAGATGGAACGAGTTCAAATTTGAATTGCGGAAATAACCAAGTTTAGAAAAAATCCATACAAGTCTCGGTTTCGGAAACGAGAAACAAGGGAAAAAAACATTAAGTTCAGAAATAAGTAAGGAAAATGGTAAAAAGAAGTTTATGTTATTCTCAGAGGGCGTGTTAAGGTTGAAGACAGTAGTGGTGCTTGATATTTCGAAGACCAGTCAGTTACGTGCTTGACGGTAAGTCACCCAAGGGCTTGATGGGTAGCTGATCATGGTCTTGTATGAAGTTAGTCACGGGCTTGGTGGAAGGCCAGCCACGGGCATACCAAGAGCAGGCCATGGACGTTGTGGATTGGGACATAATTGGCATGTCTAAAAGGTAGTAACGGTCATGGGTTGTGGTTGACCACGACCGTAATATTCATTAGGCCACAAGCGTGATAGATAGGAAACATAAGGCGTTGCCAGGGAGCAGCATAAGAAGTAAACGCAAAGGAAAGTTAGTGAAAGACTCATACGATTGAAGGGGAAAAGATGGAACGAGTTCAAATTTGAATTTCGGAAATAACCAAGTTTAGACAAAATCCATACAAGTCTCTGTTTCGGAAACGAGAAACAAGGGAAAAAAACAATAAGGTTAGAAATAAGTAAGGAAAATGGTAAAAAGAAGTTTATATTCATCTCAGAGAGCGTGTTAAGGTTGAAAACTGTAGTGGTGCTTGATATTTCGAAGACCAGTCAGTTACGTGCTTGATGGTAAGTCACCCAAGGGCTTGAAGGGTAGCTGATCATACTCTTGTATGAAGTTAGTCACGGGTATGGTGGAAGGCCAGCCACGGGCATGCCAAGAGCAGGCCATGGACGTTGTGGATTGGGACATAACGGGCATGTTTAAAAGGTGGTAACGGTCATGGGTTGTGATTGACCACGACCGTAATATTCATTAGGCCACAAGAGTGATAGATAGGAAACATAAGGCGTTGCCAGGGAGCAGAATAAGAAGTAAACGCAAAGGAAATTTAGTGAAAGACTCATATGATTGCAGGGGAAAAGATGGAACGAGTTCAAATTTGAATTGCGGAAATAACCAAGTTTAGACAAAATCCATACAAGTCTCGGTTTCGGAAACGAGAAACAATGGAAAAAAACATTAAGTTCAGACTTAAGTAAGGAAAATGGTAAAAAGAAGTTTATGTTATTCTCAGAGGGCGTGTTAAGGTTGAAGACAGTAGTGGTGCTTGATATTTCGAAGACCAGTCAGTTACGTGCTTGACGGTAAGTCACCCAAGGGCTTGATGGGTAGCTGATCATGGTCTTGTATGAAGTTAGTCACGGGCATGGTGGAAGGCCAACGACGGGCATACCAATTGCAGGCCATGGACGTTGTGGATAGGGATATAACGGGCATGTCTAAAAGGTGGTAACGGTCATGGGTTGTGGTTGACCACGACCGTAATATTCATTAGGCCACAAGCGTGATAGAAAGGAAACATAAGGCGTTGCTAGGGAGCAGAATAAGAAGTAACGCAAAGGAAATTTAGTGAAAGACTCATACGATTGAAGGGGAAAAGATGGAACGAGTTCAAATTTGAATTTCGGAAATAACCAAGTTTAGACAAAATCCATACAAGTCTCTGTTTCGGAAACGAGAAACAAGGGAAAAAACAATAAGTTCAGAAATAAGTAAGGAAAATGGTAAAAAGAAGTTTATGTTCATCTCAGAGAGCGTGTTAAGGTTGAAGACTTTAGTGGTGCTTGATATTTCGAAGACCAGTCAGTTACGTGCTGGACGGTAAGACACCTAAGGGCTTGCAGGGTAGCTGATCATAGTCTTGTATGAAGTTAGTCACGGGCATGGTGGAAGGCCAGCCACGGGCATACCAAGAGCAGGCCATGGACGTTGTGGATTGGAACATAACGGGCATATCTAAAAGGTGGTCACGGTCATGGGTTGTGGTTGACCACGACCGTAATATTCATTAGGCCACAAGCGTGATAGATAGGAAACATAAGGCGTTGCCAGGGAGCAAAATAAGAAGTAAACGCAAAGGAAATTTAGTGAAAGACTCATATGATTGAAGGGGAAAAGATGGAACGAGTTCAAATTTGAATTGCGGAAATAACCAAGTTTAGACAAAATCCATATAAGTCTCGGTTTCGGAAAGAAGAAACAAGGGGAAAAAACAATAAGGTCAGAAATAAGTAAGGAAAATGGTAAAAAGAAGTTTATGTTCATCTCAGAAAGTGTGTTAAGGTTGAATACAGTAGTGGTGCTAGAAACTTTGAAGAGAAGTCAGTTACGTGCTTGACGGTATGTCACCCACGGGTTTGATGGGTAGCTGATCATGGTCTTGTATGAAGTTAGTCACGGGCATGGTGGAACGCCAGCCATGGGCAAACCAAGAGCAGGCGATAGACGTTGTGGATAGGGACATCACGGGCATGTCTAAAAGGTGGTAACGGTCATGGGTTGTGGTTTACCACGACCGTAATATTCATTAGGCCACAAGCGTGATAGATAGGAAACATAAGGCGTTGCCAGGGAGCAGAATAAGAAGTAAACGCAAAGGAAATTTAGTGAAAGACTCATATGATTGAAGGGGAAAAGATGGAACAATTTCAAATTTGAATTGCGGAAATATCCAAGTTTAGACAAAATCCATACAAGTCTCGGTTTCGGAAACAAGAAACAAGGGGCAAAAACAATAAGGTCAGAAATAAGTAAGGAAAATGGTAAAAAGAAGTTTATGTTCATCTCAGAAAGTGCGTTAAGGTTGAATACAGTAGTGGTGCTGGAAACTTTGAAGACTAGTTAGTTACGTGCTTGACGGTATGTCACCCACGGGCTTGATGGGTAGCTGATCATGGTCTTGTATGAAATTAGTCACGGGCATGGTGGAATGCCAGCCATGGGCATACCAAGAGCAGGCGATGGACGTTGTGGATAGGGACATCACGAGCATGTCTAAAAGGTGGTAACGGTCATGGGTTGTGGTTGACCGCGACCGTAATATTCGTTAGGCCACAAGCGTGATAGATAGGAAACATAAGGCGTTGCAAGGGAGCAGAACAAGAAGTAAATGCAAAGGAAATTTAGTGAAAGACTCATGCGATTGAAGGGGAAAAGATGAAACGAGTTCAAATTTCAATCGTGGAAATAACAAAGTTTAGACAAAATCCATACAAGTCTCGGTTTCGAAAACGAGAAACAAGGGAAAAAAACATTAAGTTCAGAAATAAGTAAGGAAAATGGTAAAAAGAAGTTTATGTTCATCTCAGAAAGCGTGTTCAGGATGAAGACAGTAGTGGTGCTTGATATTTCAAAGACCAGTCAGTTACGTGCTTGACGTTAAGTCACCCAAGGGCTTGATGGGTAGCTGATCATGGTCTTGTATGAAGTTAGTCACGGGCATGGTGGAAGGCCAGCCACGGGCATACCAAGAGCGAGGCCATGGACGTTGTGGATAGGGATATAACGGGCATGTCTAAAAGGTGGTAACGGTCATGGGTTGTGGTTGACCACGACCGTAATATTCATTAGGCCACAAGCGTGATAGATAGGAAACATAAGGCGTTGCCAGGGAGCAGAATAAGAAGTAAACGCAAAGGAAATTTGGTGAAAGACTCATACGATTGAAGGGGAAAAGATGGAATGAGTTCAAATTTGAATTGCGGAAATATCCAAGTTTAGACAAAATCCATACAAGTCTCTGTTTTGGAAACGAGAAACAAGGGAAAAAAACATTAAGTTCAGAAATAAGTAAGGAAAATGGTAAAAAGAAGTTTATGTTCATCTCAGAGAGCGTGTTAAGGTTGAAGACAGTAGTGGTGCTTGATATTTCGAAGACCGATCGGTTACGTGCTTGACCGTAAGTCACCCAAGGGCTTGATGGGTAGGCGATCATAGTCTTGTATGAAGTTAGTCACGGGCATGGTGGAAGGCCGGCCACGGGCATACCAAGAGCAGGCGATGGACGTTGTGGATAGGGACATAACGGGCATGTCTAAAAGGTGGTAACGGTCATGGGTTGTGGTTGACCACGACCGTAATATTCATTAGGCCACAAGCGTGATAGATAGGAAACATAAGGCGTTGCCAGGGAGCAGAATAAGAAGTAAACGCAAAGGAAATTTGGTGAAAGACTCATACGATTGAAGGGGAAAAGATGGAATGAGTTCAAATTTGAATTGCGGAAATATCCAAGTTTAGACAAAATCCATACAAGTCTTGGTTTCGGAAACAAGAAACAAGGGGCAAAAACAATAAGGTCAGAAATAAGTAAGGAAAATGGTAAAAAGAAGTTTATGTTCATCTCAGAAAGTGTGTTAAGGTTGAATACAGTAGTGGTGCTGGAAACTTTGAAGACTAGTCAGTTACGTGCTTGACGGTATGTCACCCACGGGCTTGATGGGTAGTTGATCATGGTCTTGTATGAAGTTAGTAACAAGCATGGTGGAAGGCCAGCCACGGGCATACCAATTATAGGCCATGGACGTTGTGGATAGGGACAGAACGGGCATGTCTAAAACGTGGTAACGGTCATGGGTTGTGGTTGACCACGACCGTAATATTCATTAGGCCACAAGCGTGATAGAGAGGAAACATAAGGCGTTGCAAGGGAGCAGAACAAGAAGTAAATGCAAAGGAAATTTAGTGAAAGGCTCATACGATTGAAGGGGAAAAGATGAAACGAGTTCAAATTTCAATCGTGGAAATAACAAAGTTTAGACAAAATCCATACAAGTCTCGGTTTCGGAAACGAGAAACAAGGGAAAAAAACATTAAGTTTAGAAATAAGTAAGGAAAATGGTAAAAAGAAGTTTATGTTCATCTCAGAAAGCGTGTTCAGGATGAAGACAGTAGTGGTGCTTGATATTTCAAAGACCAGTCAGTTACGTGCTTGACGTTAAGTCACCCAAGGGCTTGATGGGTAGCTGATCATGGTCTTGTATGAAGTTAGTCACGGGCATTGTGGAAGGCCAGCCACGGGCATACCAAGAGCAGGCCATGGACGTTGTGGATAGGGATATAACGGGCATGTCTAAAACGTGGTAACAGTCATGGGTTGTGGTTGACCACGACCGTAATATTCATTAGGCCACAAGCGTGATAGATAGGAAACATAAGGCGTTGCTAGGGAGCAGAATAAGAAGTAAACGCAAAGGAAATTTAGTGAAAGACTCATACGATTGAAGGGGAAAAGATGGAACGAGTTCAAATTTGAATTTCGAAAATAACCAAGTTTAGACAAAATCCATTCAAGTCTCTGTTTTGGAAACGAGAAACAAGGGAAAAAAACAATAAGTTCACAAATAAGTAAGGAAAATGGTAAAAAGAAGTTTATGTTCATCTCAGAGAGCGTGTTAAGGTTGAAGACAGTAGTGGTGCTTGATATTTCGAAGACCAGTCAGTTACGTGCTTGACGGTAAGTCACCCAAGGGCTTGATGGGTAGCTGATCATAGTCTTGTATGAAGTTAGTCACGGGCATGGTGGAAGGCCAGCCACGGGCATACCAAGAGCAGGCGATGGACGTTGTGGATAGGGACATAACGGGTATGTCTAAAAGGTGGTAACGGTCATGGGTTGTGGTTGACCACGACCGTAATATTCATTAGGCCACAAGCGTGATAGATAGGAAACATAAGGCGTTGCCAAGGAGCGAAATAAGAAGTAAACGCAAAGGAAATTTGGTGAAAGACTCATACGATTGAAGGGGAAAAGATGGAACGAGTTCAAATTTGAATTGCGGAAATATCCAAGTTTAGACAAAATCCATACAAGTCTTGGTTTCGGAAATAAGAAACAAGGGGCAAAAACAATAAGGTCAGAAATAAGTAAGGAAAATGGTAAAAAGAAGTTTATGTTCATTTTAGAAAGTGTCTTAAGGTTGAATACAGTAGTGGTGCTGGAAACTTTGAAGACTAGTCAGTTACGTGCTTGACGCTATGTCACCCACGGGCTTGATGGGTAGCTGATCATGGTCTTGTATGAAGTTAGTCACGGGCATGGTGGAATGCCAGCCATGGGCATACCAAGAGCAGGCGATGGACGTTGTGGATAGGGACATCACGAGCATGTCTAAAAGGTGGTAACGGTCATGGGTTGTGGTTGACCACGACCGTAATATTCATTAGGCCACAAGCGTGATAGATAGGAAACACAAGGCGTTGCAAGGGAGCAGAACAAGAAGTAAATGCAAAGGAAATTTAGTGAAAGGCTCATACGATTGAAGGGGAAAAGATGAAACGAGTTCAAATTTCAATCGTGGAAATAACAAAGTTTAGACAAAATCCATACAAGTCTCGGTTTCAGAAACGAGAAACAAGGGAAAAAAACATTAAGTTCAGAAACAAGTAAGGAAAATGGTAAAAAGAAGTTTATGTTCATCTCAGAAAGCGTGTTCAGGATGAAGACAGTAGTGGTGCTTGATATTTCGAAGACCAGTCAGTTACGTGCTTGACGTTAAGTCACCCAAGGGCTTGATGGGTAGCTGATCATAGTCTTGTATGAAGTTAGTCACGGGCATGGTGGAAGGCCAGCCACGGGCATACCAAGAGCGAGCGATGGACGTTGTGGATAGGGACATAACGGGTATGTCTAAAAGGTGGTAACGGTCATGGGTTGTGGTTGACCACGACCGTAATATTCATTAGGCCACAAGCGTGATAGATAGGAAACATAAGGCGTTGCCGAGGAGCAGAATAAGAAGTAAACGCAAAGGAAATTTGGTGAAAGACTCATACGATTGAAGGGGAAAAGATGGAACGAGTTCAAATTTGAATTGCGGAAATATCCAAGTTTAGACAAAATCCATACAAGTCTTGGTTTCGGAAATAAGAAACAAGGGGCAAAAACAATAAGGTCAGAAATAAGTAAGGAAAATGGTAAAAAGAAGTTTATGTTCATCTTAGAAAGTGTGTTAAGGTTGAATACAGTAGTGGTGCTGGAAACTTTGAAGACTAGTCAGTTACGTGCTTGACGCTATGTCACCCACGGGCTTGATGGGTAGCCGATCATGGTCTTGTATGAAGTTAGTCACGGGCATGGTGGAATGCCGGCCATGGGCATACCAAGAGCGGGCGATGGACGTTGTGGATAGGGACATCACGAGCATGTCTAAAAGGTGGTAACGGTCATGGGTTGTGGTTGACCACGACCGTAATATTCATTAGGCCACAAGCGTGATAGATAGGAAACACAAGGCGTTGCAGGGAGCGAAACAAGAAGTAAATGCAAAGGAAATTTAGTGAAAGGCTCATACGATTGAAGGGGAAAAGATGAAACGAGTTCAAATTTCAATCGTGGAAATAACAAAGTTTAGACAAAATCCATACAAGTCTCGGTTTCAGAAACGAGAAACAAGGGAAAAAAACATTAAGTTCAGAAACAAGTAAGGAAAATGGTAAAAAGAAGTTTATGTTCATCTCAGAAAGCGTGTTCAGGATGAAGACAGTAGTGGTGCTTGATATTTCGAAGACCAGTCAATTACGTGCTTGACGTTAAGTCACCCAAGGGCTTGATGGGTAGGCGATCATGGTCTTGTATGAAGTTAGTCACGGACATGGTGGAAGGCCAGCCACGGGCATACCAAGAGCAGGCCATGGACGTTGTGGATAGGGATATAACGGGCATGTCTAAAACGTGGTAACAGTCATGGGTTGTGGTTGACCACGACCGTAATATTCATTAGGCCACAAGCGTGATAGATAGGAAACATAAGGCGTTGCCGAGGGGAGCGAGAATAAGAAGTAAACGCAAAGGAAATTTGGTGAAAGACTCATACGATTGAAGGGGAAAAGATGGAACGAGTTCAAATTTGAATTTCGAAAATAACCAAGTTTAGACAAAATCCATACAAGTCTCTATTTCGGAAACGAGAAACAAGGGAAAAAAACAATAAGTTCAGAAATAAGTAAGGAAAATGGTAAAAAGAAGTTTATGTTCATCTCAGAAAGTGTGTTAAGGTTGAATACAGTAGTGGTGCTGGAAACTTTGAAGACTAGTCAGTTACGTGCTTGACGGTATGTCACCCACGGGCTTGATGGGTAGTTGATCATGGTCATGTATGAAGTTAGTCACGGGCATGGTGGAATGCCAACCATGGGCATACCAAGAGCAGGCGATGGACGTTGTGGATAGGGACATCACGAGCATGTCTAAAAGGTGGTAACGGTCATGGGTTGTGGTTGACCACGACCGTAATATTCATTAGGCCACAAGCGTGATAGAGAGGAAACATAAGGCGTTGCAAGGGAGCAGAACAAGAAGAAAATGCAAAGGAAATTTAGTGAAAGGCTCATACGATTGAAGGGGAAAAGATGAAACGAGTTCAAATTTCAATCGTGGAAATAACCACGTTTAGACAAAATCCATACAAGTCTCGGTTTCGGAAACGAGAAACAAGGGAAAAAAACATTAAGTTCAGAAATAAGTAAGGAAAATGGTAAAAAGAAGTTTATGTTCATCTCAGAAAGCGTGTTCAGGATGAAGACAGTAGTGGTGCTTGATATTTCAAAGACCGATCGATTACGTGCTTGACGTTAAGTCACCCAAGGGCTTGATGGGTAGCTGATCATGGTCTTGTATGAAGTTAGTCACGGGCATGGTGGAAGGCCGGCCACGGGCATACCAAGAGCGAGCCATGGACGTTGTGGATAGGGATATAACGGGCATGTCTAAAACGTGGTAACGGTCATGGGTTGTGGTTGACCACGACCGTAATATTCATTAGGCCACAAGCGTGATAGATAGGAAACATAAGGCGTTGCTAGGGAGCGAATAAGAAGTAAACGCAAAGGAAATTTAGTGAAAGACTCATACGATTGAAGGAGAAAAGATGGAACGAGTTCAAATTTGAATTTCGAAAATAACCAAGTTTAGACAAAATCCATACAAGTCTCCGTTTTGGAAACGAGAAACAAGGGAAAAAAACAATAAGTTCGAAATAAGTAAGGAAAATGGTAAAAAGAAGTTTATGTTCATCTCGAGAGAGCGTGTTAAGGTTGAAGACGGTAGTGGTGCTTGATATTTCGAAGACCGGTCGGTTACGTGCTTGACGGTAAGTCACCCAAGGGCTTGATGGGTAGGCGATCATAGTCTTGTATGAAGTTAGTCACGGGCATGGTGGAAGGCCGGCCACGGGCATACCAAGAGCGAGGCGATGGACGTTGTGGATAGGGACATAACGGGTATGTCTAAAAGGTGGTAACGGTCATGGGTTGTGGTTGACCACGACCGTAATATTCATTAGGCCACAAGCGTGATAGATAGGAAACATAAGGCGTTGCCGAGGGAGCAGAATAAGAAGTAAACGCAAAGGAAATTTGGTGAAAGACTCATACGATTGAAGGGGAAAAGATGGAACGAGTTCAAATTTGAATTGCGGAAATAACCAAGTTTAGACAAAATCCATACAAGTCTCTGTTTTGGAAACGAGAAACAAGGGAAAAAAACAATAAGTTCAGAAATAAGTAAGGAAAATGGTAAAAAGAAGTTTATGTTCATCTCAGAGAGCGTGTTAAGGTTAAGACAGTAGTGGTGCTTGATATTTCGAAGACCAGTCAGTTACGTGCTTGACGGTAAGTCACCCAAGGGCTTGATGGGTAGCTGATCATAGTCTTGTATGAAGTTAGTCACGGGCATGGTGGAAGGCCAGCCACGGGCATACCAAGAGCGAGGCGATGGACGTTGTGGATAGGGACATAACGGGTATGTCTAAAAGGTGGTAACGGTCATGGGTTGTGGTTGACCACGACCGTAATATTCATTAGGCCACAAGCGTGATAGATAGGAAACATAAGGCGTTGCCGAGGAGAGCGAGAATAAGAAGTAAACGCAAAGGAAATTTGGTGAAAGACTCATACGATTGAAGGGGAAAAGATGGAACGAGTTCAAATTTGAATTGCGGAAATATCCAAGTTTAGACAAAATCCATACAAGTCTCTGTTTTGGAAACGAGAAACAAGGGAAAAAAACAATAAGTTCAGAAATAAGTAAGGAAAATGGTAAAAAGAAGTTTATGTTCATCTCGAGAGAGCGTGTTAAGGTTAAGACGGTAGTGGTGCTTGATATTTCGAAGACCGATCGGTTACGTGCTTGACGGTAAGTCACCCAAGGGCTTGATGGGTAGCCGATCATAGTCTTGTATGAAGTTAGTCACGGGCATGGTGGAAGGCCGGCCACGGGCATACCAAGAGCAGGCGATGGACGTTGTGGATAGGGACATAACGGGTATGTCTAAAAGGTGGTAACGGTCATGGGTTGTGGTTGACCACGACCGTAATATTCATTAGGCCACAAGCGTGATAGATAGGAAACATAAGGCGTTGCCAGGGAGCAGAATAAGAAGTAAACGCAAAGGAAATTTGGTGAAAGACTCATACGATTGAAGGGGAAAAGATGGAACGAGTTCAAATTTGAATTGCGGAAATATCCAAGTTTAGACAAAATCCATACAAGTCTCTGTTTTGGAAACGAGAAACAAGGGAAAAAAACAATAAGTTTAGAAATAAGTAAGGAAAATGGTAAAAAGAAGTTTATGTTCATCTCAGAGAGCGTGTTAAGGTTGAAGACAGTAGTGGTGCTTGATATTTCGAAGACCAGTCAGTTACGTGCTTGACGGTAAGTCACCCAAGGGCTTGATGGGTAGGCGATCATAGTCTTGTATGAAGTTAGTCACGGGCATGGTGGAAGGCCGGCCACGGGCATACCAAGAGCAGGCGATGGACGTTGTGGATAGGGACATAACGGGTATGTCTAAAAGGTGGTAACGGTCATGGGTTGTGGTTGACCACGACCGTAATATTCATTAGGCCACAAGCGTGATAGATAGGAAACATAAGGCGTTGCCAGGGAGCAGAATAAGAAGTAAACGCAAAGGAAATTTGGTGAAAGACTCATACGATTGAAGGGGAAAAGATGGAACGAGTTCAAATTTGAATTTCGAAAATAACCAAGTTTAGACAAAATCCATACAAGTCTCTATTTCGGAAACGAGAAACAAGGGAAAAAAACAATAAGTTCAGAAATAAGTAAGGAAAATGGTAAAAAGAAGTTTATGTTCATCTCAGAAAGTGTGTTAAGGTTGAATACAGTAGTGGTGCTGGAAACTTTGAAGACTAGTCAATTACGTGCTTGACGATATGTCACCCACGGGCTTGATGGGTAGTTGATCATGGTCATGTATGAAGTTAGTCACGGGCATGGTGGAATGCCAACCATGGGCATACCAAGAGCAGGCGATGGACGTTGTGGATAGGGACATCACGAGCATGTCTAAAAGGTGGTAACGGTCATGGGTTGTGGTTGACCACGACCGTAATATTCATTAGGCCACAAGCGTGATAGAGAGGAAACATAAGGCGTTGCAAGGGAGCAGAACAAGAAGAAAATGCAAAGGAAATTTAGTGAAAGGCTCATACAATTGAAGGGGAAAAGATGAAACGAGTTCAAATTTCAATCGTGGAAATAACACAGTTTAGACAAAATCCATACAAGTCTCGGTTTCGGAAACGAGAAACAAGGGAAAAAAACATTAAGTTCAGAAATAAGTAAGGAAAATGGTAAAAAGAAGTTTATGTTCATCTCGAAAGCGTGTTCGGGATGAAGACGGTAGTGGTGCTTGATATTTCAAAGACCGGTCGGTTACGTGCTTGACGTTAAGTCACCCAAGGGCTTGATGGGTAGGCGATCATGGTCTTGTATGAAGTTAGTCACGGGCATGGTGGAAGGCCAGCCACGGGCATACCAAGAGCAGGCCATGGACGTTGTGGATAGGGATATAACGGGCATGTCTAAAACATGGTAACAGTCATGGGTTGTGGTTGACCACGACCGTAATATTCATTAGGCCACAAGCGTGATAGATAGGAAACATAAGGCGTTGCTAGGGAGCAGAATAAGAAGTAAACGCAAAGGAAATTTAGTGAAAGACTCATACGATTGAAGGAGAAAAGATGGAACGAGTTCAAATTTGAATTTCGAAAATAACCAAGTTTAGACAAAATCCATACAAGTCTCTGTTTTGGAAACGAGAAACAAGGGAAAAAAACAATAAGTTCAGAAATAAGTAAGGAAAATGGTAAAAAGAAGTTTATGTTCATCTCAGAGAGCGTGTTAAGGTTGAAGACAGTAGTGGTGCTTGATATTTCGAAGACCAGTCAGTTACGTGCTTGACGGTAAGTCACCCAAGGGCTTGATGGGTAGCTGATCATAGTCTTGTATGAAGTTAGTCACGGGCATGGTGGAAGGCCAGCCACGGGCATACCAAGAGCAGGCCATGGACGTTGTGGATAGGGACATAACGGGTATGTCTAAAAGGTGGTAACGGTCATGGGTTGTGGTTGACCACGACCGTAATATTCATTAGGCCACAAGCGTGATAGATAGGAAACATAAGGCGTTGCCGAGCGAGAATAAGAAGTAAACGCAAAGGAAATTTGGTGAAAGACTCATACGATTGAAGGGGAAAAGATGGAACGAGTTCAAATTTGAATTGCGGAAATAACCAAGTTTAGACAAAATCCATACAAGTCTCTGTTTTGGAAACGAGAAACAAGGGAAAAAAACAATAAGTTCAGAAATAAGTAAGGAAAATGGTAAAAAGAAGTTTATGTTCATCTCAGAGAGCGTGTTAAGGTTAAGACAGTAGTGGTGCTTGATATTTCGAAGACCAGCCAGTTACGTGCTTGACGGTAAGTCACCCAAGGGCTTGATGGGTAGCTGATCATAGTCTTGTATGAAGTTAGTCACGGGCATGGTGGAAGGCCAGCCACGGGCATACCAAGAGCAGGCGATGGACGTTGTGGATAGGGACATAACGGGTATGTCTAAAAGGTGGTAACGGTCATGGGTTGTGGTTGACCACGACCGTAATATTCATTAGGCCACAAGCGTGATAGATAGGAAACATAAGGCGTTGCCGGGGAGCAGAATAAGAAGTAAACGCAAAGGAAATTTGGTGAAAGACTCATACGATTGAAGGGGAAAAGATGGAACGAGTTCAAATTTGAATTGCGGAAATATCCAAGTTTAGACAAAATCCATACAAGTCTTGGTTTCGGAAATAAGAAACAAGGGGCAAAAACCATAAGGTCAGAAATAAGTAAGGAAAATGGTAAAAAGAAGTTTATGTTCATCTTAGAAAGTGTGTTAAGGTTGAATACAGTAGTGGTGCTGGAAACTTTGAAGACTAGTCAGTTACGTGCTTGACGCTATGTCACCCACGGGCTTGATGGGTAGCTGATCATGGTCTTGTATGAAGTTAGTCACGGGCATGGTGGAATGCCAGCCATGGGCATACCAAGAGCGAGGCGATGGACGTTGTGGATAGGGACATCACGAGCATGTCTAAAAGGTGGTAACGGTCATGGGTTGTGGTTGACCACGACCGTAATATTCATTAGGCCACAAGCGTGATAGATAGGAAACACAAGGCGTTGCAAGGGAGTAGAACAAGAAGTAAATGCAACGGAAATTTAGTGAAAGGCTCATACGATTGAAGGGGAAAAGATGAAACGAGTTCAAATTTCAATCGTGGAAATAACAAAGTTTAGACAAAATCCATACAAGTCTCGGTTTCAGAAACGAGAAACAAGGGAAAAAAACATTAAGTTCAGAAACAAGTAAGGAAAATGGTAAAAAGAAGTTTATGTTCATCTCAGAAAGCGTGTTCAGGATGAAGACAGTAGTGGTGCTTGATATTTCGAAGACCAGTCAATTACGTGCTTGACGTTAAGTCACCCAAGGGCTTGATGGGTAGCTGATCATGGTCTTGTATGAAGTTAGTCACGGACATGGTGGAAGGCCAGCCATGGGCATACCAAGAGCAGGCCATGGACGTTGTGGATAGGGATATAACGGGCATGTCTAAAAGGTGGTAACAGTCATGGGTTGTGGTTGACCACGACCGTAATATTCATTAGGCCACAAGCGTGATAGATAGGAAACATAAGGCGTTGCTAGGGAGCAGAATAAGAAGTAAACGCAAAGGAAATTTAGTGAAAGACTCATACGATTGAAGGGGAAAAGATGGAACGAGTTCAAATTTGAATTTCGAAAATAACCAAGTTTAGACAAAATCCATACAAGTCTCTGTTTCGGAAAGGAGAAACAAGGGAAAAAAACAATAAGTTCAGAAATAAGTAAGGAAAATGGTAAAAAGAAGTTTATGTTCATCTCAGAGAGCGTGTTAAGGTTGAAGACAATAACGGTGCTTGATATTTCACAGACCAGTCAGTTACGTGCTTGACGGTAAGTCACCCAAGGGCTTGATGGGTAGCTGATCATAGTCTTGTATGAAGTTAGTCACGGGCATGTGGAAGGCCAGCCACGGGCATACCAAGAGCAATCCATGGACAATGTGGATAGGGACATAACGGTCATGTCCAAAAGGTGGTAACGGTCATGGGTTGTGGTTGACCACGACCGTAATATTCATTAGGCCGCAAGCGTGATAGATAGGAAACATAAGGCATTGCCAGGGAGCAGAATAACAAGTAAACGCAAAGGAAATTTAGTGAAAGACTCATACGATTGAAGGGGAAAAGATGGAACGAGTTCAAATTTGAATTGCGGAAATATCCAAGTTTAGACAAAATCCATACAAGTCTCTATTTCGGAAACGAGAACTAAGGGAAAAAAACAATAAGTTCAGAAATAAGTAAGGAAAATGGTAAAAAGTAGTTTATGTTCATCTCAGAGAGCGTGTTAAGGTTGAAGACAGTAGTGGTGCTTGATATTTCGAAGACCGGTCAGTTACGTGCTTGACGATTAGTCACCCCAGGGCTTGATGGGTAGCTGATCATGGTCTTGTATGAAGTTAGTCACGGGCATGGTGGAAGGCCAGCCACGGGCATACCAACAGCAGGCCATGGACGTTGTGGATAGGGATATAACGGGCATGTCTAAAAGGTGGTAACGGTCCTGGGTTGTGGTTGACCACGACCGTGATATTCATTAGGCCACAAGCGTGATAGATAGGAAACATAAGTCATTGCTAGGGAGAAGAACAAGAAGTAAATACAAAGGAAATTTAGTGAAAGACTCATACTATTGAAGGGGAAAAATGAAACGAGTTCAAATTTGAATTGCGGAAATAACAAAGTTTAGTCAAAATCCATACAAGTCTCAGTTTCGGAAACCAGAAACAACAGAAAAAAAACAATAAGGTCAGAAATAAGTAAGGAAAATGGTAAAAAGAAGTTTATCTTCATCTCAAAAAGCGTGTTAAGGTTGAAAATAGTAGTGGTGCTTGATATTTCGAAGACAAGTCAGTTACGTGCTTGACGGTATGTCACCCAAGGGCTTGATGGGTAGCTTATCATGGTCTTGTATGAAGTTAGTCACGGGCATGGTGGAAGGCCAGCCACGGGCATACCATGAGCAGGGCATGGACGTTGTGGATAGGGACATAACGGGCATGTCGAAAAGGTGGTAACGGTCATGGATTGTGGTTGACCACGACAGTGATATTCATTAGGCCACAAGCGTGATAGATAGGAAACATAAGGTGTTGCCAGGGAGCAGAACAAGAAGTAAACGCAAAGGAAATTTAGTGAAAGACTCATACGATTGAAGGGGAAAAGATGGAACGAGTTAAAGTTTGAATTGCGGCAATAACCACGTTCAGAAAAAATCCATACAAGTCTCGGTTTCGGAAACGAGAAACTAGGGAAAAAATAATAAGGTCTGAAATAAGTAAGGAAAATGGTAAAAAGAAGTTTATGTTCATCTCTGAAAGCGTGTTAAGTTTGAAGACAGTAGTGGTGCTGGAAACAGTGAAGACGTGTCAGTTACGTTCTTGACGGTATGTCACACAAGGGCTTGATGGGTAGCTGATCATAGTCTTGTATGAAATTAGTCACGGGCATGGTGGAATGCCAGCCATGGGCATACCAAGAGCAGGCGATGGACGTTGTGGATAGGGACATCACGAGCATGTCTAAAAGGTGGTAACGGTCATGGGTTGTGGTTGACCACGACCGTGATATTCATTAGGCCACAAACGTGATACAGAGGAAACATAAGGCGTAGCCAGGGAGCAGAACAAGAAGTAAACGCAATGGAAATTTAGTGAAAGACTCATACGATTGAAGGGGAAAAGATGAAACGAGTTCAAATTTGAATTGCGGAAATAACCAAGTTTAGACAAAATCCATACAAGTCTCGGTTTCGGAAACGAGGAATAAGGGAAAAAAACAATAAGTTCATAAATAAGTAGGGAAAATGGTAAAAAGAAGTATATGTTCATCTCATAAAGCGTGTTAATGTTGAAGACAGTAGTGGTGCTTGATATTTCGAAGACCAGTCAGTTACGTGCTTGACGGTATGTCACCCAAGGGCTTGATGGGTAGCTTATCATGGTCTTGTCTGAAGTTAGTCACGGGCATGGTGGAAGGCCAGCCACGAGCAATCCAAGATCAGGCCATGGACGTTATGGATAGGGACATAACGGGAATATCTAAAAGGTGGCAACGGTCATGGGTTGTGGTTGACCACAACCGTGATATTCATTAGGCCACAAGCGTGATAGATAGGAAAGATAAGGCGGTGACAGGGACCAGAACAAGAAGTAAACGCAAAGGAAATTTAGTGAAAGACTCATACGATTGAAGGGGAAAAGATGGAACGAATTCAAATTTGAATTGCGGAAATAACCAAGTTTAGACAAACTCCATACAAGTCTCGGTTTCGGAAACGAGAAACAAGGGAAAAAAACAATAAGTTCATAAATAAGTAAGGAAAATCGTAAAAAGAAGTTTATGTTCATCTCAGAGAGCGTGTTAAGGTTGAAGACAGTAGTGGTGCTTGATATTTCGAAGACCAATCAGTTACGTGCTTGACGGTATGTCACCCAAGGGCTTGATGTATAGATGATCATGGTCTTGTATGAAGTTAGTCACGGGCATGGTGGAAGGCCAGCCACGAGCATACCAAGAGCAGGCCATGGACGTTATGGATAGGGACATAACGGGCATGTCTAAAAGGTGGTAACGGTCATGGGTTGTGGTTGACCACAACCGTGATATTCATTAGGCCACAACCGTGATAGATAGGAAAGATAAGGCGGTGCCAAGGAGCAGAATAAGAAGTAAACGCAAAGGAAAT
This sequence comes from Linum usitatissimum, assembly GCA_030674075.2. Taxonomy (NCBI): domain Eukaryota; kingdom Viridiplantae; phylum Streptophyta; class Magnoliopsida; order Malpighiales; family Linaceae; genus Linum; species Linum usitatissimum. Next base: position 111,750 of record JAUJYP020000379.1, on the reverse strand, counting down.
TTAGTGAAAGACTCATACGATTGAAGGGGAAAAGATGGAACGAGTTCAAATTTGAATTGCGGAAATAACCAAGTTTAGACAAAATCCATACAAGTCTCGGTTTCGGAAACGAGAAACAAGGGAAAAAAACAATAAGTTAAGAAATAAGTAAGGAAAATCGTAAAAAGAAGTTTATGTTCATCTCAGAGAGCGTGTTAAGGTTGAAGACAGTAGTGGTGCTTGATATTTCGAAGACCAATCAGTTACGTGCTTGACGGTATGTCACCCAAGGGCTTGATGGGTAGCTTATCATGGTCTTGTCTGAAGTTAGTCACGGGCATGGTGGAAGGCCAGCCACGAGCAATCCAAGATCAGGCCATGGACGTTATGGATAGGGACATAACGGGCATATCTAAAAGGTGGCAATGGTCATGGGTTGTGGTTGACCACAACCGTGATATTCATTAGGCCACAAGCATGATAGATAGGAAACATAAGGCGGTGCCAGGGAGCAGAACAAGAAGTAAACGCAAAGGAAATTTAGTGAAAGACTCATACGATTGAAGGGGGGAAGATGGAACGAGTTCAAATTTGAATTGCGGAAATAACCAAGTTTAGACAAAATCCATACAAGTCTCGGTTTCGGAAACGAGAAACAAGGGAAAAAAACAATAAGTTCATAAATAAGTAAGGAAAATCGTAAAAAGAAGTTTATGTTCATCTCAGAGAGCGTGTTAAGGTTGAAGACAGTAGTGGTGCTTGATATTTCGAAGACCAATCAGTTACGTGCTTGACGGTATGTCACCCAAGGGCTTGATGTATAGATGATCATGGTCTTGTATGAAGTTAGTCACGGGCATGGTGGAAGGCCAGCCACGAGCATACCAAGAGCAGGCCATGGACGTTATGGATAGGGACATAACGGGCATGTCTAAAAGGTGGTAACGGTCATGGGTTGTGGTTGACCACAACCGTGATATTCATTAGGCCACAACCGTGATAGATAGGAAAGATAAGGCGGTGCCGAGGGAGCAGAATAAGAAGTAAACGCAAAGGAAATTTAGTGAAAGACTCATACGATTGAAGGGGAAAAGATGGAACGAGTTCAAATTTGAATTGCGGAAATAACCAAGTTTAGACAAAATCCATACAAGTCTCGGTTTCGGAAATGAGAAATAAGGGAAAAAAACAATAAGTTCATAAATAAGTAAGGAAAATTGTAAAAAGAAGTTTATGTTCATCTAGGAAAGCGTGTTAAGGTTGAAGACAGTAGTGGTGCTGGAAACTTTGAAGACTTGTCAGTTACGTGCTTGACGGTATGGCACCCAAGGGCTTGATGGGTAGCTGATCATGGTCTTCTATGAAGTTAGTAACGGGCATGGTGGAAGGCCAGCCACGGGCATACCAAGAGTAGGCCATGGATGTTGTGGATAGGGACATAACGGGCATGTCTAAAAGGTGGTAAAGGTCATGGGTTGTGGTTGACCACGACCGTGATATTCATTAGGCCACAAGCGTGATAGATAAGAAACATAAGTCGTTGCTAGGGAGCAGAACAAGAAGTAAATGCAAAGGAAATTTAGTGAAAGACTCATACGTTTGAAGGGGAAAAGATGAAACGAGTTCAAATTTGAATTGCGGAAATAACCAAGTTTAGCCAAAATCCATACAAGTCTCTGTTTTGGAAACGAGAAACAAGGGGAAAAACAATAAGTTCATAAATAAGTAAGGAAAATTGTAAAAAGAAGTATATGTTCATCTCAGAAAGCGTGTTAAGGTTGAAGACAGTAGTGGTGCTTGATATTTCAAAGACGAGTCAGTTACGTACTTGACGGTATGTCACCCAAGGGCTTGATGTATAGCTGATCATGGTCTTGTATGAAGTTAGTCACGGGCATGGTGGAAGGCCAGCCACGAGCATACCAAGAGCAGGCCATGGACGTTATGGATAGGGACATAACGGGCATGTCTAAAAGGTGGTAACTGTCATGGGTTGTGGTTGACCACAACCGCGATATTCATTAGGCCACAAGCGTGATAGATAGGAAAGATAAGGCGGTGCCAGGGACCAGAACAAGAAGTAAACGCAAAGGAAATTTAGTGAAAGACTCATACGATTGAAGGGGAAAAGATGGAACGAATTCAAATTTGAATTGCGGAAATAACCAAGTTTAGACAAACTCCATACAAGTCTCGGTTTCGGAAACGAGAAACAAGGGAAAAAAACAATAAGTTCATAAATAAGTAAGGAAAATCGTAAAAAGAAGTTTATGTTCATCTCAGAGAGCGTGTTAAGGTTGAAGACAGTAGTGGTGCTTGATATTTCGAAGACCAATCGATTACGTGCTTGACGGTATGTCACCCAAGGGCTTGATGGGTAGCTTATCATGGTCTTGTCGAAGTTAGTCACGGGCATGGTGGAAGGCCAGCCACGAGCATACCAAGAGCAGGCCATGGACGTTTTGGATAGGGACATAACGGGCATGTCTAAAAGGTGGTAACGGTCATGGGTTGTGGTTGACCACAACCGTGATATTCATTAGGCCACAAGCGTGATAGATAGGAAACATAAGGCGGTGCCAGGGAGCAGAACAAGAAGTAAACGCAAAGGAAATTTAGTGACAGACTCATACGATTGAAGGGGGAAAGATGGAACGAGTTCAAATTTGAATTGCGAAAATAACCAAGTGTAGACATAATCCATACAAGTCTCGGTTTCGGAAACGAGGAATAAGGGAAAAAAACAATAAGTTAATAAATAAGTAAGGAAAATGGTAAAAAGAAGTTTATTTTCATCTCAGAAAGCGTGTTAAGGTTGAAGACAGTAGTGGTGCTGGAAACTTTGTAGACTAGTCAGTTACGTGCTTGACGGTATGGCACCCAAGGGCTTAATGGGTAGCTGATCATGGTCTTGTATGAAGTTAGTAACAAGCATGGTGGAAGGCCAGCCACGGGCATACCAATTATAGGCCATGGACGTTGTGGATAGGGACAGAACGGGCATGTCTAAAACGTGGTAACGGTCATGGGTTGTGGTTGACCACGACCGTAATATTCATTAGGCCACAAGCGTGATAGATAGGAAACATAAGTCGTTGCTAGGGAGCAAAACAAGAAGTAAATGCAAAGGAAATTTTTTGAAAGACTCATACGTTTGAAGGGGAAAAGATGAAACAAGTTCAAATTTGAATTGCGGAAATAACCAAGTTTAGACAAAATCCATACAAGTCTCTGTTTTGGAAACGAGAAACAAGGGGAAAAAACAATAAGTTCATAAATAAGTAAGGAAAATGGTAAAAAGAAGTATATGTTCATCTCAGAAAGCGTGTTAAGGTTGAATACAGTAGTGGTGCTTGATATTTCGAAGACCAGTCAGTTACGTGCTTGACGGTATGTCACCCAAGGGCTTGATGTATAGCGGATCATGGTCTCTTATGAAGTTAGTCACGGGCATGGTGGAAGGCCAGCCACGAGCATACTAAGAGCAGTCCATGGACGTTATGGATAGGGACATAACGGGCATGTCTAAAAGGTGGTAACGGTCATGGGTTGTGTTTGACCACAACCGTGATATTCATTAGGCCACAAGCGTGACATATAGAAAAGATAAGGCGGTGCCAGGGAGCAGAACAAGAAGTAAACGCAAAGGAAATTTAGTGAAAGACTCATACGATTGAAGGGGAAAAGCTGGAACGAGTTCAAATTTGAATTGCGGAAATAACCAAGTTTAGACAAAATCCATACAAGTCTCGGTTTCGGAAACGAGAAAAGGGAAAAAACAATAAGTTCAGAAATAAGTAAGGAAAATCGTAAAAAGAAGTTTATGTTCATCTCAGAGAGCGTGTTAAGGTTGAAGACAGTAGTGGTGCTTGATATTTCAAAGACCAATCAGTTACGTGCTTGACGGTATGTCACCCAAGGGCTTGATGTATAGCTGATCATGGTCTTGTATGAAGTTAGTCACGGGCATGGTGGAAGGCCAGCCACGAGCATACCAAGAGCAGGCCATGGACGTTATGGATAGGGACATAACGGGCATGTCTAAAAGGTGGTAACGGTCATGGGTTGTGTTTGACCACAACCGTGATATTCATTAGGCCACAAGCGTGATATATAGGAAAGATAAGGCGGTGCGAGGGAGCAGAACAAGAAGTAAACGCAAAGGAAATTTAGTCAAAGACTCATACGATTGAAGGGGAAAAGATGGAACGAGTTCAAATTTTAATTGCGGAAATAACCAAGTTTAGACAAAATCCATACAAGTCTCTGTTTTGGAAACGAGAAACAAGGGGAAAAAACAATAAGTTCATAAATAAGTAAGGAAAATGGTAAAAAGAAGTATATGTTCATCTCAGAAAGCGTGTTAAGGTTGAAGACAGTAGTGGTGCTTGATATTTCGAAGACCAGTCAGTTACGTGCTTGACGGTATGTCACCCAAGGGCTTGATGTATAGCTGATCATGGTCTCGTATGAAGTTAGTCACGGGCATGGTGGAAGGCCGGCCACGAGCATACCAAGAAGCGAGGCCATGGACGTTATGGATAGGGACATAACGGGCATGTCTAAAAGGTGGTAACGGTCATGGGTTGTGTTTGACCACAACCGTGATATTCATTAGGCCACAAGCGTGATATATAGAAAAGATAAGGCGGTGCCAGGGAGCAGAACAAGAAGTAAACGCAAAGGAAATTTAGTGAAAGACTCATACGATTGAAGGGGAAAAGATGGAACGAGTTCAAATTTGAATTGCGGAAATAACCAAGTTTAGACAAAATCCATACAAGTCTCGGTTTCGGAAACGAGAAAAGGGAAAAAAACAATAAGTTCAGAAATAAGTAAGGAAAATCGTAAAAATAAGTTTATGTTCATCTCAGAGAGCGTGTTAAGGTTGAAGACAGTAGTGGTGCTTGATATTTCGAAGACCAATCAGTTACGTGCTTGACGGTATGTCACCCAAGGGCTTGATGTATAGCTGATCATGGTCTTGTATGAAGTTAGTCACGGGCATGGTGGAAGGCCAGCCACGAGCATACCAAGAGCAGGCCATGGACGTTATGGATAGGGACATAACGGGCATGTCTAAAAGGTGGTAACGGTCATGGGTTGTGTTTGACCACAACCGTGATATTCATTAGGCCACAAGCGTGATATATAGGAAAGATAAGGCGATGCCAGGGAGCAGAACAAGAAGTAAACGCAAAGGAAATTTAGTGAAAGACTCATACGATTGAAGGGGAAAAGATGGAACGAGTTCAAATTTTAATTGCGGAAATAACCAAGTTTAGACAAAATCCATACAAGTCTCGGTTTCGGAAACGAGAAAAAAGGGAAAAAAACAATAAGTTCAGAAATAAGTAAGGAAAATCGTAAAAAGAAGTTTATGTTCATCTCAGAGAGCATGTTAAGGTTGAAGACAGTAGTGGTGCTTGATATTTCGAAGACCAATCAGTTACGTGCTTGACGGTATGTCACCCAAGGGCTTGATGTATAGCTGATCATGGTCTCGTATGAAGTTAGTCACGGGCATGGTGGAAGGCCAGCCACGAGCATACCAAGAGCAGGCCATGGACGTTATGGATAGGGACATAACGGGCATGTCTAAAAGGTGGTAACGGTCACGGGTTGTGTTTGACCACAACCGTGATATTCATTAGGCCACAACCGTGATAGATAGGAAAGATAAGGCGGTGCCAGGGAGCAGAACAAGAAGTAAACGCAAAGGAAATTTAGTGAAAGACTCATACGATTGAAGGGGAAAAGATGGAACGAGTTCAAATTTGAATTGCGGAAATAACCAAGTTTAGACAAAATCCATACAAGTCTCGGTTTCGGAAACGAGAAACAAGGGAAAAAAACAATAAGTTCAGAAATAAGTAAGGAAAATCGTAAAAAGAAGTTTATGTTCATCTCAGAGAGCGTCTTAAGGTTGAAGACAGTAGTGGTGCTTGATATTTCGAAGACCAATCAGTTACGTGCTTGACGGTATGTCATCCAAGGGCTTGATGTATAGCTGATCATGGTCTTGTATGAAGTTAGTCACGGGCATGGTGGAAGGCCAGCCACGAGCATACTAAGAGCAGGCCATGGACGTTATGGATAGGGACATAACGGCCATGTCTAAAAGGTGGTAACGGTCATGGGTTGTGTTTGACCACAACCGTGATATTCATTAGGCCACAAGCGTGATATATAGAAAAGAAACAAATAATAAGGTCAGAAATAAGTAAGGAAATGGTAAAGAAAAGTTTATGTCATCTCAGAAAGCGTGTTAAGGTTGAAGACAGTTTTGGTGCCTGATATTTGGAAGACCAGTCAGTTACGTGCTTGACGGTATGTAACCCACGAGCTTCACGAGTAGATGATCACGGTCTTGGTATAAAGTTAGTAACGGGCATGGTGTAAGGCCAGCCACGGGCATACCAAGAGTAGGCAAGGGACGTTGTGGATAGGTACATAACGGGTATGTCTAAAAGGTGGTAACGGTCATGGGTTGTGGTTTACCACAACCGTGATATGCATTAGGACACAAGCGTGATAGATTGGAAACATAAGGCGTTTCCAGGGAGCAGAACCAGAAGTAAATGTAAAGGAAATTTAGTGAAGGACTCGTACGATTTAACTGGAAAAGATGGAATGAGTTAAAATTTTAAATGTGGAAATAACTATCTTTAGATAAAAACCATACAAGTCTCGGTTTCGAAAACGAAAAACAAGGGAATACAAATAATAAGGTCAGAAATAAGTAAGGAAAATGGTCAAGAAAAGTTTATGTCATCTCAGAAAGCGTGTTAAGGTTGAAGACAGTTGTGGTGCACGATATTTGGAAGACCGATCGGTTACGTGTTTGACGGTATGTCACCCACGAGCTTGACGAGTAGATGATCACGGTCTTGGTATAAAGTTAGTCACGGTCGAGGTGTAAGGCCGGCCACGGGCATACCAAGAGTTGGCAAGGGACATTGTGGATAGGTATTTAACGGGTATGTCTAAAAGGTGGTAACAGTCATGGGTTATGGTTGACCACAACCGTGATATGCATTATACCACAAGCGTGATAGATAGGAAACATAAGGCGTTTCCAGGGAGCGAGAACCGAGTAAATGTGATGGAAATTTAGTGAAAGACTTGTACGATTTAACTGGAAAAGATGGAATGAGTTGAAATTTTAAATGCGGAAATAACCAACTTTAGATAAAAACCATACAAGTCTCGGTTTCGGAAACGAGAAACAAGGGAAACCAAATAATAAGGTCAGAAATAAGTAAGGAAAATGGTAAAGAAAAGTTTATGTTCATCTCAGAAAGCGTGTTAAGGTTGAAGACAGTTTTGGTGCTAGATATTTGGAAGACTAGTCAGTTGCGTGCTTGACGGTATGTCACCCACTAGCTTGACGAGTAGATGATCACGGTCTTGCTATAAAGTTAGTCACGGGCATGGTGTAAGGCCAGCCACGAGCATACCAGGAGTAGGCCAAGGACGTTGTGGATAGGAACTTAACGGGTATGTCTAAAAGGTGGTAACGGTCATGGGTTGTGGTTGACCACAACCGTGATATGCATTAGGCCACAAGCGTGATAGATAGGAAACATAAGGCGTTTCCAGGGAGCGAACCGAAGTAAATGTGAAGGAAATTTAGTGAAAGACTCGTACGATTTAAGCTGGAAAAGATGGAATGAGTTGAAATTTTAAATGCGTAAATAACGAACTTTAGATAAAAGCCATACAAGTCTCGGTTTCGGAAAGGAGAAACAAGGGAAAACAAACAATAAGGTCGAAAATAAGTAAGGAAAATGGAAAGGAAAAGTTTATGTTCATCTCGGAAAACGTGTTAAGGTTGAAGACAGTTGTGGGGCTGGATATTTGGAAGACCAGTCAGTTACGTGCTTGACGGTATGTCACCCACGAGCTTGACAAGTAGATGATCACGGTTTTATTATAAAGTTAGTCACGGGCATGGTGAAAGGCCAGCCACGGGCATACCAAGAGTAGGCCAAGAATGTTGTGGATAGGCACATAACGGTTATGTCTAAAAGGTGGTAACGGTCATGGGTTGTGGTTTACCACAACCGTGATATGCATTAAGACACAAGCGTGATAGATTGGAAACATAAGGCGTTTCCAGGGAGCAGAACCAGAAGTAAATGTAAAGGAAATTTAGTGAAGGACTCGTACGATTTAACCGGAAAAGATGGAATGAGTTGAAATTTTAAATGCGGAAATAACTATCTTTAGATAAAAACCATACAAGTCTCGGTTTCGAAAACGAAAAACAAATGAATACAAATAATAAGGTCGAGAAATAAGTAAGGAAAATGGTCAAGAAAAGTTTATGTCATCTCGAGAAAGCGTGTTAAGGTTGAAGACGGTTGTGGTGCACGATATTTGGAAGACCGATCGGTTACGTGTTTGACGGTATGTCACCCACGAGCTTGACGAGTAGATGATCACGGTCTTGGTATAAAGTTAGTCACGGTCGGGGTGTAAGGCCGGCCACGGGCATACCAAGAGTTGGCAAGGGACATTGTGGATAGGTATTTAACGGGTATGTCTAAAAGGTGGTAACGATCATGGGTTATGGTTGACCACAACCGTGATATGCATTATACCACAAGCGTGATAGATAGGAAACATAAGGCGTTTCCAGGGAGCAGAACCAGAAGTAAATGTGATGGAAATTTAGTGAAAGACTTGTACGATTTAACTGGAAAAGATGGAATGAGTTGAAATTTTAAATGCGGAAATAACCAACTTTAGATAAAAACCATACAAGTCTCGGTTTCGGAAACGAGAAACAAGGGAAAACAAATAATAAGGTCAGAAATAAGTAAGGAAAATGGTAAAGAAAAGTTTATGTTCATCTCGAAAGCGTGTTAAGGTTGAAGACGGTTTGGTGCTAGATATTTGGAAGACTAGTCGGTTGCGTGCTTGACGGTATGTCACCCACTAGCTTGACGAGTAGATGATCACGGTCTTGCTATAAAGTTAGTCACGGGCATGGTGTAAGGCCGGCCACGAGCATACCGGGGAGTAGGCCAAGGACGTTGTGGATAGGAACTTAACGGGTATGTCTAAAAGGTGGTAACGGTCATGGGTTGTGGTTGACCACAACCGTGATATGCATTAGGCCACAAGCGTGATAGATAGGAAACATAAGGCGTTTCCGGGGAGCGAGAACAAGTAAATGTGAAGGAAATTTAGTGAAAGACTCGTACGATTTAACCGGAAAAGATGGAATGAGTTGAAATTTTAAATGCGTAAATAACGAACTTTAGATAAAAGCCATACAAGTCTCGGTTTCGGAAAGGAGAAACAAGGGAAAACAAACAATAAGGTCGAAATAAGTAAGGAAAATGGAAAGGAAAAGTTTATGTTCATCTCGAAAACGTGTTAAGGTTGAAGACGGTTGTGGGGCTTGGATATTTGGAAGACCGATCGCTTACGTGCTTGACGGTATGTCACCCACGAGCTTGACAAGTAGATGATCACGGTTTTATTATAAAGTTAGTCACGGGCATGGTGAAAGGCCGGCCACGGGCATACCAAGAGTAGGCCAAGAATGTTGTGGATAGGCACATAACGGTTATGTCTAAAAGGTGGTAACGGTCATGGGTTGTGGTTTACCACAACCGTGATATGCATTAAGACACAAGCGTGATAGATTGGAAACATAAGGCGTTTCCAGGGAGCAGAACCAGAAGTAAATGTAAAGGAAATTTAGTGAAGGACTCGTACGATTTAACCGGGAAAAGATGGAATGAGTTGAAATTTTAAATGCGGAAATAACTATCTTTAGATAAAAACCATACAAGTCTCGGTTTCGAAAACGAAAAACAAATGAATACAAATAATAAGGTCAGAAATAAGTAAGGAAAATGGTCAAGAAAAGTTTATGTCATCTCAGAAAGCGTGTTAAGGTTGAAGACAGTTGTGGTGCCTGATATTTGGAAGACCGATCGCTTACGTGTTTGACGGTATGTCACCCACGAGCTTGACGAGTAGATGATCACGGTCTTGGTATAAAGTTAGTCACGGTCAGGGTGTAAGGCCAGCCACGGGCATACCAAGAGTTGGCAAGGGACATTGTGGATAGGTATTTAACGGGTATGTCTAAAAGGTGGTAACAGTCATGGGTTATGGTTGACCACAACCGTGATATGCATTATACCACAAGCGTGATAGATAGGAAACATAAGGCGTTTCCAGGGAGCAGAACCAGAAGTAAATGTGATGGAAATTTAGTGAAAGACTTGTACGATTTAACTGGAAAAGATGGAATGAGTTGAAATTTTAAATGCGGAAATAACCAACTTTAGATAAAAACCATACAAGTCTCGGTTTCGGAAACGAGAAACAAGGGAAAACAAATAATAAGGTCAGAAATAAGTAAGGAAAATGGTAAAGAAAAGTTTATGTTCATCTCAGAAAGCGTGTTAAGGTTGAAGACAGTTTTGGTGCTAGATATTTGGAAGACTAGTGAGTTGCGTGCTTGACGGTATGTCACCCACTAGCTTGACGAGTAGATGATCACGGTCTTGGTATAAAGTTAGTCACGGGCATGGTGTAAGGCCAGCCACGGGCATACCAAGAGTAGGCCAAGGACGTTGTGGATAGGAACTTAACGGGTATGTCTAAAAGGTGGTAACGGTCATGGGTTGTGGTTGACCACAACCGTGATATGCATTAGGCCACAAGCGTGATAGATAGGAATCATAAGGCGTTTCCAGGGAGCAGAACCAGAAGTAAATGTGAAGGAAATTTAGTGAAAGACTCGTACGATTTAACTGGAAAAGATGGAATGAGTTGAAATTTTAAATGCGTAAATAACGAACTTTAGATAAAAGCCATACAAGTCTCGGTTTCGGAAAGGAGAAACAAGGGAAAACAAACAATAAGGTCGAAAATAAGTAAGGAAAATGGAAAGGAAAAGTTTATGTTCATCTCGGAAAACGTGTTAAGGTTGAAGACAGTTGTGGGGCTGGATATTTGGAAGACCAGTCAGTTACGTGCTTGACGGTATGTCACCCACGAGCTTGACAAGTAGATGATCACGGTTTTATTATAAAGTTAGTCACGGGCATGGTGGAAGGCCAGCCACGGGCATACCAAGAGTAGGCCAAGGACGTTGTGGATAGGCACATAACGGTTATGTCTAAAAGGTGGTAACGGTCATGGGTTGTGGTTTACCACAACCGTGATATGCATTAAGACACAAGCGTGATAGATTGGAAACATAAGGCGTTTCCAGGGAGCAGAACCAAGTAAATGTAAAGGAAATTTAGTGAAGGACTCGTACGATTTAACTGGAAAAGATGGAATGAGTTGAAATTTTAAATGCGGAAATAACTATCTTTAGATAAAAACCATACAAGTCTCGGTTTCGAAAACGAAAAACAAATGAATACAAATAATAAGGTCAGAAATAAGTAAGGAAAATGGTCAAGAAAAGTTTATGTCATCTCAGAAAGCGTGTTAAGGTTGAAGACAGTTGTGGTGCCTGATATTTGGAAGACCAGTCAGTTACGTGTTTGACGGTATGTCACCCACGAGCTTGACGAGTAGATGATCACGGTCTTGGTATAAAGTTAGTCACGGTCATGGTGTAACGCCAGCCACGGGCATACCAAGAGTTGGCAAGGGACATTGTGGATAGGTATTTAACGGGTATGTCTAAAAGGTGGTAACAGTCATGGGTTATGGTTGACCACAACCGTGATATGCATTAGACCACAAGCGTGATAGATAGGAAACATAAGGCGTTTCCAGGGAGCAGAACCAGAAGTAAATGTGATGGAAATTTAGTGAAAGACTTGTACGATTTAACTGGAAAAGATGGAATGAGTTGAAATTTTAAATGCGGAAATAACCAACTTTAGATAAAAACCATACAAGTCTCGGTTTCGGAAACGAGAAACAAGGGAAAAAAAATAATAAGGTCAGAAATAAGTAAGGAAAATGGTAAAGAAAAGTTTATGTTCATCTCAGAAAGCGTGTTAAGGTTGAAGACAGTTTTGGTGCTAGATATTTGGAAGACTAGTGAGTTGCGTGCTTGACGGTATGTCACCCACTAGCTTGACGAGTAGATGATCACGGTCTTGGTATAAAGTTAGTCACGGGCATGGTGTAAGGCCAGCCACGGGCATACCAAGAGTAGGCCAAGGACGTTGTGGATAGGAACTTAACGGGTATGTCTAAAAGGTGGTAACGGTCATGGGTTGAGGTTGACCACAACAGTGATATGCATTAGGCCACAAGCGTGATAGATAGGAATCATAAGGCGTTTCCAGGGAGCAGAACCAGAAGTAAATGTGAAGGAAATTTAGTGAAAGACTCGTACGATTTAACTGGAAAAGATGGAATGAGTTGAAATTTTAAATGCGTAAATAACGAACTTTAGATAAAAGCCATACAAGTCTCGGTTTCGGAAAGGAGAAACAAGGGAAAACAAACAATAAGGTCAGAAATAAGTAAGGAAAATGGAAAGGAAAAGTTTATGTTCATCTCAGAAAACGTGTTAAGGTTGAAGACAGTTGTGGGGCTGGATATTTGGAAGACCAGTCAGTTACGTGCTTGACGGTATGTCACCCACGAGCTTGACAAGTAGATGATCACGGTTTTATTATAAAGTTAGTCACGGGCATGGTGGAAGGCCGGCCACGGGCATACCAAGAGTAGGCCAAGGACGTTGTGGATAGGCACATAACGGTTATGTCTAAAAGGTGGTAACGGTCATGGGTTGTGGTTTACCACAACCGTGATATGCATTAAGACACAAGCGTGATAGATTGGAAACATAAGGCGTTTCCAGGGAGCAGAACCAGAAGTAAATGTAAAGGAAATTTAGTGAAGGACTCGTACGATTTAACTGGAAAAGATGGAATGAGTTGAAATTTTAAATGCGGAAATAACTATCTTTAGATAAAAACCATACAAGTCTCGGTTTCGAAAACGAAAAACAAATGAATACAAATAATAAGGTCAGAAATAAGTAAGGAAAATGGTCAAGAAAAGTTTATGTCATCTCGAAAAAGCGTGTTAAGGTTGAAGACGGTTGTGGTGCACGATATTTGGAAGACCGATCGGTTACGTGTTTGACGGTATGTCACCCACGAGCTTGACGAGTAGATGATCACGGTCTTGGTATAAAGTTAGTCACGGTCATGGTGTAACGCCAGCCACGGGCATACCAAGAGTTGGCAAGGGACATTGTGGATAGGTATTTAACGGGTATGTCTAAAAGGTGGTAACAGTCATGGGTTATGGTTGACCACAACCGTGATATGCATTAGACCACAAGCGTGATAGATAGGAAACATAAGGCGTTTCCAGGGAGCAGAACCAGAAGTAAATGTGATGGAAATTTAGTGAAAGACTTGTACGATTTAACTGGAAAAGATGGAATGAGTTGAAATTTTAAATGCGGAAATAACCAACTTTAGATAAAAACCATACAAGTCTCGGTTTCGGAAACGAGAAACAAGGGAAAACAAATAATAAGGTCGAAAATAAGTAAGGAAAATGGTAAAGAAAAGTTTATGTTCATCTCGAAAAGCGTGTTAAGGTTGAAGACGGTTTTGGTGCTAGATATTTGGAAGACTAGTCGAGTTGCGTGCTTGACGGTATGTCACCCACTAGCTTGACGAGTAGATGATCACGGTCTTGGTATAAAGTTAGTCACGGGCATGGTGTAAGGCCAGCCACGGGCATACCAAGAGTAGGCCAAGGACGTTGTGGATAGGAACTTAACGGGTATGTCTAAAAGGTGGTAACGGTCATGGGTTGAGGTTGACCACAACAGTGATATGCATTAGGCCACAAGCGTGATAGATAGGAAACATAAGGCGTTTCCAGGGAGCAGAACCAGAAGTAAATGTGAAGGAAATTTAGTGAAAGACTCGTACGATTTAACTGGAAAAGATGGAATGAGTTGAAATTTTAAATGCGTAAATAACCAAGTTTAGATAAAAGCCATACAAGTCTCGGTTTCGGAAAGGAGAAACAAGGGAAAACAAACAATAAGGTCAAAAATAAGTAAGGAAAATGGAAAGGAAAAGTTTATGTTCATCTCAGAAAACGTGTTAAGGTTGAAGACAGTTGTGGGGCTGGATATTTGGAAGACCAGTTAGTTACGTGCTTGACGGTATGTCACCCACGAGCTTGACAAGTAGATGATCACGGTTTTATTATAAAGTTAGTCACGGGCATGGTGGAAGGCCAGCCACGGGCATACCAAGAGTAGGCCAAGGACGTTGTGGATAGGAACTTAACGGGTATGTCTAAAAGGTGGTAACGGTCATGGGTTGTGGTTTACCACGACCGTGATATGCATTAGGACACAAGCGTGATAGATAGGAAACATAAGGCGTTTCCGGGGAGCGAGAACCGAGTAAATGTAAAGGAAATTTAGTGAAGGACTCGTACGATTTAACTAGAAAAGATGGAATGAGTTGAAATTTTAAATGCGGAAATAACTATCTTTAGATAAAAACCATACAAGTCTCGGTTTCGAAAACGAAAAACAAGGGAATACAAATAATAAGGTCAGAAATAAGTTAGGAAAATGGTAAAGAAAAGTTTATGTCATCTCAGAAAGCGTGTTAAGGTTGAAGACAGTTGTGGTGCCTGATATTTGGAAGACCAGTCAGTTACGTGCTTGACGGTATGTGACCCACGAGCTTGACGAGTAGATGATCACGGTCTTGGTATAAAGTTAGTCACGGTCATGGTGTAAGGCCAGCCACGGGCATACCAAGAGTTGGCAAGGGACATTGTGGATAGGTATTTAACGGGTATGTCTAAAAGGTGGTAACAGTCATGGGTTGTGGTTGACCAGAACCGTGATATGCATTAGACCACAAGCGTGATAGATAGGAAACATAAGGCGTTTCCAGGGAGCAGAACCTGAAGTAAATGTGATGGAAATTTAGTGAAAGACTTGTACGATTTAACTGGAAAAGATGGAATGAGTTGAAATTTTAAATGCGGAAATAACGAACTTTAGATAAAAGCCATACAAGTCTCGGTTTCGGAAAGGAGAAACAAGGGAAAACAAACAATAAGGTCAGAAATAAGTAAGGAAAATGGAAAGGAAAAGTTTATGTTCATCTCGGAAAACGTGTTAAGGTTGAAGACGGTTGTGGGGCCGTGGATATTTGGAAGACCGATCAGTTACGTGCTTGACGGTATGTCACCCACGAGCTTGACAAGTAGATGATCACGGTTTTATTATAAAGTTAGTCACGGGCATGGTGGAAGGCCAGCCACGGGCATACCAAGAGTAGGCCAAGGACGTTGTGGATAGGCACATAACGGTTATGTCTAAAAGGTGGTAACGGTCATGGGTTGTGGTTTACCACAACCGTGATATGCATTAAGACACAAGCGTGATAGATTGGAAACATAAGGCGTTTCCAGGGAGCAGAACCAGAAGTAAATGTAAAGGAAATTTAGTGAAGGACTCGTACGATTTAACTGGAAAAGATGGAATGAGTTGAAATTTTAAATGCGGAAATAACTATCTTTAGATAAAAACCATACAAGTCTCGGTTTCGAAAACGAAAAACAAATGAATACAAATAATAAGGTCAGAAATAAGTAAGGAAAATGGTCAAGAAAAGTTTATGTCATCTCAGAAAGCGTGTTAAGGTTGAAGACAGTTGTGGTGCCTGATATTTGGAAGACCGGTCGATTTACGTGTTTGACGGTATGTCACCCACGAGCTTGACGAGTAGATGATCACGGTCTTGGTATAAAGTTAGTCACGGTCATGGTGTAACGCCAGCCACGGGCATACCAAGAGTTGGCAAGGGACATTGTGGATAGGTATTTAACGGGTATGTCTAAAAGGTGGTAACAGTCATGGGTTATGGTTGACCACAACCGTGATATGCATTAGACCACAAGCGTGATAGATAGGAAACATAAGGCGTTTCCGGGGAGCGAACCGAAGTAAATGTGATGGAAATTTAGTGAAAGACTTGTACGATTTAACCGGAAAAGATGGAATGAGTTGAAATTTTAAATGCGGAAATAACCAACTTTAGATAAAAACCATACAAGTCTCGGTTTCGGAAACGAGAAACAAGGGAAAACAAATAATAAGGTCAGAAATAAGTAAGGAAAATGGTAAAGAAAAGTTTATGTTCATCTCAGAAAGCGTGTTAAGGTTGAAGACAGTTTTGGTGCTAGATATTTGGAAGACTAGTCAGTTGCGTGCTTGACGGTATGTCACCCACTAGCTTGACGAGTAGATGATCACGGTCTTGGTATAAAGTTAGTCACGGGCATGGTGTAAGGCCAGCCACGGGCATACCAAGAGTAGGCCAAGGACGTTGTGGATAGGAACTTAACGGGTATGTCTAAAAGGTGGTAACGGTCATGGGTTGAGGTTGACCACAACAGTGATATGCATTAGGCCACAAGCGTGATAGATAGGAAACATAAGGCGTTTCCAGGGAGCGAACCGAAAGTAAATGTGAAGGAAATTTAGTGAAAGACTCGTACGATTTAACTGGAAAAGATGGAATGAGTTGAAATTTTAAATGCGTAAATAACCAAGTTTAGATAAAAGCCATACAAGTCTCGGTTTCGGAAAGGAGAAACAAGGGAAAACAAACAATAAGGTCAAAAATAAGTAAGGAAAATGGAAAGGAAAAGTTTATGTTCATCTCAGAAAACGTGTTAAGGTTGAAGACAGTTGTGGGGGCTTTGGATATTTGGAAGACCGATTAGTTACGTGCTTGACGGTATGTCACCCACGAGCTTGACAAGTAGATGATCACGATTTTATTATAAAGTTAGTCACGGGCATGGTGGAAGGCCAGCCACGGGCATACCAAGAGTAGGCCAAGGACGTTGTGGATAGGAACTTAACGGGTATGTCTAAAAGGTGGTAACGGTCATGGGTTGTGGTTTACCACAGCCGTGATATGCATTAGGACACAAGCGTGATAGATAGGAAACATAAGGCGTTTCCAGGGAGCAGAACCAGAAGTAAATGTAAAGGAAATTTAGTGAAGGACTCGTACGATTTAACTAGAAAAGATGGAATGAGTTGAAATTTTAAATGCGGAAATAACTATCTTTAGATAAAAACCATACAAGTCTCGGTTTCGAAAACGAAAAACAAGGGAATACAAATAATAAGGTCAGAAATAAGTTAGGAAAATGGTAAAGAAAAGTTTATGTCATCTCGTAAAGCGTGTTAAGGTTGAAGACGGTTGTGGTGCCCGATATTTGGAAGACCGGTCGATTACGTGCTTGACGGTATGTGACCCACGAGCTTGACGAGTAGATGATCACGGTCTTGGTATAAAGTTAGTCACGGTCATGGTGTAAGGCCAGCCACGGGCATACCAAGAGTTGGCAAGGGACATTGTGGATAGGTATTTAACGGGTATGTCTAAAAGGTGGTAACAGTCATGGGTTGTGGTTGACCAAACCGTGATATGCATTAGACCACAAGCGTGATAGATAGGAAACATAAGGCGTTTCCGGGGAGCGAACCTCGAAGTAAATGTGATGGAAATTTAGTGAAAGACTTGTACGATTTAAACCGGAAAAGATGGAATGAGTTGAAATTTTAAATGCGGAAATAACCAACTTTAGATAAAAACCATACAAGTCTCGGTTTCGGAAACGAGAAACAAGGGAAAACAAATAATAAGGTCAGAAATAAGTAAGGAAAATGGTAAAGAAAAGTTTATGTTCATCTCAGAAAGCGTGTTAAGGTTGAAGACAGTTTTGGTGCTAGATATTTGGAAGACTAGTCAGTTGCGTGCTTGACGGTATGTCACCCACTAGCTTGACGAGTAGATGATCAAGGTCTTGATATAAAGTTAGTCACGGGCATGGTGTAAGGCCAGCCACGGGCATACCAAGAGTAGGTCAAGGACGTTGTGGATAGGAACTTAACGGGTATGTCTAAAAGGTGGTAACGGTCATGGGTTGTGGTTGACCACAACCGTGATATGCATTAGGCCACAAGCGTGATAGATAGGAAACATAAGGCGTTTCCAGGGAGCGAAACCGAAGTAAATGTGAAGGAAATTTAGTGAAAGACTCGTACGATTTAACCGGAAAAGATGGAATGAGTTGAAATTTTAAATGCGTAAATAACCAACTTTAGATAAAAGCCATACAAGTCTCGGTTTCGGAAAGGAGAAACAAGGGAAAACAAACAATAAGGTCAGAAATAAGTAAGGAAAATGGAAAGGAAAAGTTTATGTTCATCTCAGAAAACGTGTTAAGGTTGAAGACAGTTTTGGTGCTAGATATTTGGAAGACCAATCAGTTGCGTGCTTGACGGTATGTCACCCACGAGCATGACAAGTAGATGATCACGGTTTTATTATAAAGTTAGTCACGGGCATGGTGGAAGGCCAGCCACGCGCATACCAAGAGTAGGCCAAGGACGTTGTGGATAGGTACATAACGGGTATCTCTAAAAGGTGGTAACGGTCATGGGTTGCGGTTTACCACAACCGTGATATGCATTAGGACACAAGCATGATAGATAGGAAACATAAGGCGTTTCCAGGGAGCGAGACTAAGTAAATGTGAAGGAAATTTAGTGAAGGACTCGTACGATTTAACTGGAAAAGATGGAATGAGTTGAAATTTTAAATGCGGAAATAACTATGTTTAGATAAAAACCATACAAGTCTCGGTTTCGAAAACGAAAAACAAGGGAATACAAATAATAAGGTCATAAATAAGTAAGGAAAATGGTAAAGAAAAGTTTATGTCATCTCAGAAAGCGTGTTAAGGTTGAAGATAGTTGTGGTGCCTGATATTTGGAAGACCAGTCAGTTACGTGCTTGACGGTATGTCACCCACGAGCTTGACGAGTAGATGATCACGGTCTTGGTATAAAGTTAGTCACGGTCATGGTGTAAGGCCAGCCACGGGCATACCAAGAGTTGGCAAGGGACATTGTGGATAAGTATTTAACGGGTATAGCTAAAAGGTGGTAACAGTCATGGGTTGTGGTTGACCATAACCGTGATATGCATTAGACCACAAGCGTGACAGATAGGAAACATAAGGCGTTCCCAGGGAGCAGAACCAGAAGTAAATGTGATGGAAATTTAGTGAAAGACTTGTACGATTTAACTGGAAAAGATGGAATGAGTTGAAATTTTAAATGCGCAAATAACCAACTTTAGATAAAAGTCATACAAGTCTCGGTTTCGGAAAGGAGAAACAAGGGAAAACAAACAATAAGGTCAGAAATAAGTAAGGAAAATGGAAAGGAAAAGTTTATGTTCATCTCAGAAAACGTGTTAAGGTTGAAGACAGTTGTGGTGCTGGATAATTGGAAGACCAGTCAGTTACGTGCTTGACGGTATGTCACCCACGAGCATGACAAGTAGATGATCACGGTTTTATTATAAAGTTAGTCACGGGCATGGTGGAAGGCCAGCCACGGGCATACCAATAGTATGCCAAGGACGTTGTGGATAGCTACATAACGGGTATGTCTAAAAGGTGGTAACGGTCATGGGTTGTGGTTTACCACAACCGTGATATGCATTAGGACCCAAGCGTGATAGATAGGAAACATAAGGCGTTTCTAGGGAGCAGAACCAGAAGTAAATGTGAAGGAAATTTAGTGAAGGACTCGTACGATTTAACTGGAAAAGATGGAATGAGTTGAAATTTTAAATGCGTAAATAACCAACTTTAGATAAAAGTCATACAAGTCTCGGTTTCGGAAAGGAGAAACAAGGGAAAACAAACAATAAGGTCAGAAATAAGTAAGGAAAATGTAAAGGAAAAGTTTATGTTCATCTCAGAAAACGTGTTAAGGTTGAAGACAGTTGTGGGGCTGGATAATTGGAAGACCAGTCAGTTACGTGCTTGACGGTATGTCACCCACGAGCATGACAAGTAGATGATCACGGTTTTATTATAAAGTTAGTCACGGGCATGGTGGAAGGCCAGCCACGGGCATACCAATAGTAGGCCAAGGACGTTGTGGATAGCTACATAACGGGTATGTCTAAAAGGTGGTAACGGTCATGGGTTGTGGTTTACCACAACCGTGATATGCATTAGGACCCAAGCGTGATAGATAGGAAACATAAGGCATTTCCAGGGAGCAGAACCAGAAGTAAATGTGAAGGAAATTTAGTGAAGGACTCGTACGATTTAACTGGAAAAGATGGAATGAGTTGAAATTTTAAATGCGGAAATAACCAACTTTAGATAATAACCATACAAGTCTCGGTTTCGGAAACGAGAAATAAGGGAAAACAAATAATAAGGTCAGAAATAAGTAAGGAAAATGGTAAAGAAAAGTTTATGTTCATCTCAGAAAGCGTGTTAAGGTTGAAGACAGTTTTGGTCCTAGATATTTGGAAGACTAGTCAGTTGCGAGCTTGACGGTTTGTCACCCACGAGCTTGACGAGTAGATGATCACGGTCTTGGTATAAAGTTAGTCACGGTCATGGTGTAAGGCCAGCCACGGGCATACCAAGAGTTGGCAAGGGACATTGTGGATAGGTATTTAACGGGTATAGCTAAAAGGTGGTAACAGTCATGGGTTGTGGTTGACCACAACCGTGATATGCATTAGACCACAAGCGTGACAGATAGGAAACATAAGGCGTTCCCAGGGAGCAGAACCAGAAGTAAATGTGATGGAAATTTAGTGAAAGACTTGTACGATTTAACTGGAAAAGATGGAATCAGTTGAAATTTTAAATGCGGAAATAACCAACTTTAGATAAAAACCATACAAGTCTCGGTTTCGGAAACGAGAAACAAGGGAAAACAAATAATAAGGTCAGAAATAAGTAAGGAAAATGGAAAGGAAAAGTTTATGTTCATCTCAGAAAACGTGTTAAGGTTGAAGACAACAGTTGTGGTCTTGGATAATTGGAAGACCGCCGCTTACGTGCTTGACGGTATGTCACCCATGAGCATGACAAGTAGATGATCACGGTTTTATTATAAAGTTAGTCACGGGCATGGTGGAAGGCCAGCCACGGGCATACCAATAGTATGCCAAGGACGTTGTGGATAGCTACATAACGGGTATGTCTAAAAGGTGGTAACGGTCATGGGTTGTGGTTTACCACAACCGTGATATGCATTAGGACCCAAGCGTGATAGATAGGAAACATAAGGCGTTTCCGGGGAGCGAGAACCGAAGTAAATGTGAAGGAAATTTAGTGAAGGACTCGTACGATTTAACTGGAAAAGATGGAATGAGTTGAAATTTTAAATGCGTAAATAACCAACTTTAGATAAAAGTCATACAAGTCTCGGTTTCGGAAAGGAGAAACAAGGGAAAACAAACAATAAGGTCAGAAATAAGTAAGGAAAATGTAAAGGAAAAGTTTATGTTCATCTCAGAAAACGTGTTAAGGTTGAAGACGCTTGTGGGGCTGGATAATTGGAAGACCGGTCGGTTACGTGCTTGACGGTATGTCACCCACGAGCATGACAAGTAGATGATCACGGTTTTATTATAAAGTTAGTCACGGGCATGGTGGAAGGCCAGCCACGGGCATACCAATAGTAGGCAAGGACGTTGTGGATAGCTACATAACGGGTATGTCTAAAAGGTGGTAACGGTCATGGGTTGTGGTTTACTACAACCGTGATATGCATTAGGACCCAAGCGTGATAGATAGGAAACATAAGGCGTTTCCAGGGAGCAGAACCAGAAGTAAATGTGAAGGAAATTTAGTGAAGGACTCGTACGATTTATTTGGAAAAGATGGAATGAGTTGAAATTTTAAATGCGGAAATAACCTACTTTAGATAATAACCATACAAGTCTCGGTTTCGGAAACGAGAAATAAGGGAAAACAAATAATAAGGTCAGAAATAAGTAAGGAAAATGGTAAAGAAAAGTTTATGTTCATCTCAGAAAGCGTGTTAAGGTTGAAGACAGTTTTGGTCCTAGATATTTGGAAGACTAGTCAGTTGCGAGCTTGACGGTTTGTCACCCACGAGCTTGACGAGTAGATGATCACGGTCTTGGTATAAAGTTAGTCACGGTCATGGTGTAAGGCCAGCCAAGGGCATACCAAGAGTAGGCAAGGGACGTTGTGGATAGGTACTTAACGGGTATGTCTAAAAGGTGGTAACGGTCATGGGTTGTGGTTGACCACAACCGTGATATGCATTAGGCCACAAGCGTGATAGATAGGAAACATAAGGCGTTTCCAGGGAGTAGAACCAGAAGTAAATGTGATGGAAATTTAGTGAAAGACTCGTACGATTTAAGTGGAAAAGATGGAATGAGTTGAAATTTTAAATGCGTACATAACCAACTTTAGATAAAAGCCATACAAGTCTCGGTTTCGGAAAGGAGAAACAAGGGAAAACAAACAATAAGGTCAGAAATAAGTAAGGAAAATGGAAAGGAAAAGTTTATGTTCATCTCAGAAAACGTGTTAAGGTTGAAGACAGTTGTGGTGCTGGATATTTGGAAGACCAATCAGTTACGTGCTTGACGGTATGTCACCCACGAGCTTTACAAGTAGATGATCACGGTTTTATTATAAAGTTAGTCACGGGCATGGTGGAAGGCCAGCCACGGGCATACCAAGAGTAGGCCAAGGACGTTGTGGATAGGTACATAACGGGTATGTCTAAAAGGTGGTAACGGTCATGGGTTGCGGTTTACCACAACCGTGATATGCATTAGGACACAAGCGTGATAGATAGGAAACATAAGGCGTTTCCGGGGAGCGAACCGAAGTAAATTTGAAGGAAATTTAGTGAAGGACTCGTACGATTTAACTGGAAAAGATGGAATGAGTTGAAATTTTAAATGCGGAAATAACTATGTTTAGATAAAAACCATACAAGTCTCGGTTTCGAAAACGAAAAACAAGGGAATACAAATAATAAGGTCAGAAATAAGTAAGGAAATGGTATAGAAAAGTTTATGTCATCTCAGAAAGCGTGTTAGGTTGAAGACAGTTGTGGTGCCTGATATTTGGAAGACCAGTCAGTTACGTGCTTGACGGTATGTCACCCACGAGCTTGACGAGTAGATGATCACGATCTTGGTATAAAGTTAGTCACGGTCATGGTGTAAGGCCAGCCACGGGCATACCAAGAGTTGGCAAGGGACATTGTGGATAGGTACTTAATGGGTATAGCTAAAAGGTGGTAACAGTCATGGGTTGTGGTTGACCACAACCGTGATATGCATTAGGCCACAAGCGTGATAGATAGGAAACATAAGGCGTTTCCAGGGAGTAGAACCAGAAGTAAAAGTGATGGAAATTTAGTGAAAGACTCGTACGATTTAAGTGGAAAAAGATGGAATGAGTTGAAATTTTAAATGCGGAAATAACCAACTTTAGATAAAAACCATACAAGTCTCCGTTTCGGAAACGAGAAACAAGGGAAAACAAATAATAAGGTCAGAAATAAGTAAGGAAAATGGTAAAGAAAAGTTTATGTTCATCTCAGAAAGCGTGTTAAGATTGAAGACAGTTTTGGTGCTGGATATTTGGAAGACCAGTCAGTTACGTGCTTGACGGTATGTCACCCACGAGCTTGACGAGTAGATGATCACGGTCTTGGTATAAAGTTAGTCACGGGCATGGTGTAAGGCCAGCCACGGGCATACCAAGAGTAGGCCAAGGACGTTGTGGATAGGAACTTAACGGGTATGTCTAAAAGGTGGTAACGCTCATGGGTTGTGGTTGACCAAAACCGTGATTTGCATTAGGCCACAACCGTGATAGATAGGAAACATAAGGCGTTTCCGGGGAGCGAGAACCGAGAAGCAAATGTGAAGGAAATTTAGTGAAAGACTCGTACGATTTAAGCGGAAAAGATGGAATGAGTTGAAATTTTAAATGCGTAAATAACCAACTTTAGATAAAAGCCATACAAGTCTCGGTTTCGGAAAGGAGAAACAAGCGAAAACAAACAATAAGGTCAGAAATAAGTAAGGAAAATGGAAAGGAAAAGTTTATGTTCATCTCAGAAAACGTGTTACGGTTGAAGACAGTTGTGGTGCTTGATATTTGGAAGACCAGTCAGTTACGTGCTTGACGGTATGTCACCCACGAGCTTGACAAGTAGATGATCACGGTTTTATTATAAAGTTAGTCACGGGCATGGTGGAAGGCCAGCCATGGGCATACCAAGAGTAGGCCAAGGACGTTGTGGATAGGTACATAACGGGTATGTCTAAAAGGTGGTAACGGTCATGGGTTGTGGTTTACTACAACCGTGATATGCATTAGGACACAAGCGTGATAGATAGGAAACATAAGGCGTTTCCGGGGAGCGAACCAGAAGTAAATGTGAAGGAAATTTAGTGAAGGACTCGTACGATTTAACCGGCAAAGATGGAATGAGTTGAAATTTTAAATGCGGAAATAATTATGTTTAGATAAAAACCATACAAGTCTCCGTTTCGGAAACGAGAAACAAGGGAAAACAAATAATAAGGTCGAAATAAGTAAGGAAAATGGTAAAGAAAAGTTTATGTTCATCTCGGAAAGCGTGTTAAGGTTGAAGACGATTTTGGTGCTGGGATATTTGGAAGACCGGTCGATTACGTGCTTGACGGTATGTCACCCACGAGCTTGACGAGTAGATGATCACGGTCTTGGTATAAAGTTAGTCACGGGCATGGTGTAAGGCCAGCCACGGGCATACCAAGAGTAGGCCAAGGACGTTGTGGATAGGAACTTAACGGGTATGTCTAAAAGGTGGTAACGGTCATGGGTTGTGGTTGACCACAACCGTGATTTGCATTAGGCCACAACCGTGA
Organism: Linum usitatissimum; assembly: GCA_030674075.2. NCBI lineage: Eukaryota > Viridiplantae > Streptophyta > Magnoliopsida > Malpighiales > Linaceae > Linum > Linum usitatissimum. The sequence continues at coordinate 87,016 of JAUJYP020000379.1, read as the reverse complement.
TAGATAGGAAACATAAGGCGTTTCCAGGGAGCAGAACCAGAAGCAAATGTGAAGGAAATTTAGTGAAAGACTCGTACGATTTAACTGGAAAAGATGGAATGAGTTGAAATTTTAAATGCGTAAATAACCAACTTTAGATAAAAGCCATACAAGTCTCGGTTTCGGAAAGGAGAAACAAGGGAAAACAAACAATAAGGTCGAAATAAGTAAGGAAAATGGAAAGGAAAAGTTTATGTTCATCTCGAAAACGTGTTAAGGTTGAAGACGGTTGTGGTGCTTGATATTTGGAAGACCGGTCGGTTACGTGCTTGACGGTATGTCACCCACGAGCTTGACAAGTAGATGATCACGGTTTTATTATAAAGTTAGTCACGGGCATGGTGGAAGGCCAGCCATGGGCATACCAAGAGTAGGCCAAGGACGTTGTGGATAGGTACATAACGGGTATGTCTAAAAGGTGGTAACGGTCATGGGTTGTGGTTTACTACAACCGTGATATGCATTAGGACACAAGCGTGATAGATAGGAAACATAAGGCGTTTCCGGGGAGCGAGAACCGAAGTAAATGTGAAGGAAATTTAGTGAAGGACTCGTACGATTTAAGCTGGAAAAGATGGAATGAGTTGAAATTTTAAATGCGGAAATAATTATGTTTAGATAAAAACCATACAAGTCTCCGTTTCGGAAACGAGAAACAAGGGAAAACAAATAATAAGGTCGAAATAAGTAAGGAAAATGGTAAAGAAAAGTTTATGTTCATCTCGAGAAAGGGTGTTAAGGTTGAAGACGATTTTTGGTCTTGGATATTTGGAAGACCGATCAGTTACGTGCTTGACGGTATGTCACCCACGAGCTTGAAGAGTAGATGATCACGGTCTTGGTATAAAGTTAGTCACGGGCATGGTGTAAGGCCAGCCACGGGCATACCAAGAGTAGGCCAAGGACGTTGTGGATAGGAACTTAACGGGTATGTCTAAAAGGTGGTAACGGTCATGGGTTGTGGTTGACCACAACCGTGATTTGCATTAGGCCACAACCGTGATAGATAGGAAACATAAGGCGTTTCCGGGGAGCGAGAACCGAGAAGCAAATGTGAAGGAAATTTTGTGAAAGACTCGTACGATTTAAGCTGGAAAAGATGGAATGAGTTGAAATTTTAAATGCGTAAATAACCAACTTTAGATAAAAGCCATACAAGTCTCGGTTTCGGAAAGGAGAAACAAGGGAAAACAAACAATAAGGTCGAAATAAGTAAGGAAAATGGAAAGGAAAAGTTTATGTTCATCTCGAGAAAACGTGTGAAGGTTGAAGACCGTTGTGGTGCTTGATATTTGGAAGACCGGTCGGTTACGTGCTTGACGGTATGTCACCCACGAGCTTGACAAGTAGATGATCACGGTTTTATTATAAAGTTAGTCACGGGCATGGTGGAAGGCCAGCCATGGGCATACCAAGAGTAGGCCAAGGACGTTGTGGATAGGTACATAACGGGTATGTCTAAAAGGTGGTAACGGTCATGGGTTGTGGTTTACTACAACCGTGATATGCATTAGGACACAAGCGTGATAGATAGGAAACATAAGGCGTTTCCGGGGAGCGAGAACCAGAAGTAAATGTGAAGGAAATTTAGTGAAGGACTCGTACGATTTAAGCTGGAAAAGATGGAATGAGTTGAAATTTTAAATGCGGAAATAATTATGTTTAGATAAAAACCATACAAGTCTCCGTTTCGGAAACGAGAAACAAGGGAAAACAAATAATAAGGTCGAGAAATAAGTAAGGAAAATGGTAAAGAAAAGTTTATGTTCATCTCGGAAAGCGTGTTAAGGTTGAAGACGGTTTTGGTCTTGGATATTTGGAAGACCGATCGGTTACGTGCTTGACGGTATGTCACCCACGAGCTTGAAGAGTAGATGATCACGGTCTTGGTATAAAGTTAGTCACGGGCATGGTGTAAGGCCGGCCACGGGCATACCAAGAGTAGGCCAAGGACGTTGTGGATAGGAACTTAACGGGTATGTCTAAAAGGTGGTAACGGTCATGGGTTGTGGTTGACCACAACCGTGATTTGCATTAGGCCACAACCGTGATAGATAGGAAACATAAGGCGTTTCCGGGGAGCGAACCAGAAGCAAATGTGAAGGAAATTTAGTGAAAGACTCGTACGATTTAAGCTGGAAAAGATGGAATGAGTTGAAATTTTAAATGCGTAAATAACCAACTTTAGGTAAAAGCCATACAAGTCTCGGTTTCGGAAAGGAGAAACAAGGGAAAACAAACAATAAGGTCGAAATAAGTAAGGAAAATGGAAAGGAAAAGTTTATGTTCATCTCGAAAACGTGTTAAGGTTGAAGACGGTTGTGGTGCTTGATATTTGGAAGACCGGTCGGTTACGTGCTTGACGGTATGTCACCCACGAGCTTGACGAGTAGATGATCACGGTCTTGTTATAAAGTTAGTCACGGGCATGGTGGAAGGCCGGCCACGGGCATACCAAGAGTTGGGAAGGGACATTGTGGATAGGTACTTAACGGGTATAGCTAAAAGGTGGTAACGGTCATGGGTTGTGGTTGACCACAACCGTGATATGCATTAGGCCACAAGCGTGATAGATAGGAAACATAAGGCGTTTCCGGGGAGTGAGACCGAAGTAAATGTGATGGAAATTTAGTGAAAGACTCGTACGATTTAAGTGGAAAAAGATGGAATGAGTTGAAATTTTAAATGCGGAAATAACCATCTTTAGATAAAAACCATACAAGTCTCCGTTTCGGAAACGAGAAACAAGGGAAAACAAATAATAAGGTCGAGAAATAAGTAAGGAAAATGGTAAAGAAAAGTTTATGTTCATCTCGAGAAAGCGTGTTAAGATTGAAGACGAGTTTTGGTCTTGGATATTTGGAAGACCGATCGAGTTACGTGCTTGACGGTATGTCACCCACGAGCTTGACGAGTAGATGATCACGGTCTTGGTATAAAGTTAGTCACGGGCATGGTGTAAGGCCAGCCACGGGCATACCAAGAGTAGGCCAAGGACGTTGTGGATAGGAACTTAACGGGTATGTCTAAAAGGTGGTAACGGTCATGGGTTGTGGTTGACCACAACCGTGATTTGCATTAGGCCACAACCGTGATAGATAGGAAACATAAGGCGTTTCCGGGGAGCGAGAACCGAGAAGCAAATGTGAAGGAAATTTAGTGAAAGACTCGTACGATTTAAGCTGGAAAAGATGGAATGAGTTGAAATTTTAAATGCGTAAATAACCAACTTTAGATAAAAGCCATACAAGTCTCGGTTTCGGAAAGGAGAAACAAGGGAAAACAAACAATAAGGTCCAGAAATAAGTAAGGAAAATGGAAAGGAAAAGTTTATGTTCATCTCAGAAAACGTGTTAAGGTTGAAGACTGTTGTGGTGCTTGATATTTGGAAGACCAGTCAGTTACGTGCTTGACGGTATGTCACCCACGAGCTTGACAAGTAGATGATCACGGTTTTATTATAAAGTTAGTCACGGGCATGGTGGAAGGCCGGCCATGGGCATACCAAGAGTAGGCCAAGGACGTTGTGGATAGGTACATAACGGGTATGTCTAAAAGGTGGTAACGGTCATGGGTTGTGGTTTACTACAACCGTGATATGCATTAGGACACAAGCGTGATAGATAGGAAACATAAGGCGTTTCCGGGGAGCGAACCGAAGTAAATGTGAAGGAAATTTAGTGAAGGACTCGTACGATTTAAGCTGGAAAAGATGGAATGAGTTGAAATTTTAAATGCGGAAATAATTATGTTTAGATAAAAACCATACAAGTCTCCGTTTCGGAAACGAGAAACAAGGGAAAACAAATAATAAGGTCGAGAAATAAGTAAGGAAAATGGTAAAGAAAAGTTTCTGTTCATCTCAGAAAGCGTGTTAAGGTTGAAGACAGTTTTGGTGCTGGATATTTGGAAGACCAGTGAGTTACGTGCTTGACGGTATGTCACCCACGAGCTTGACGAGTAGATGATCACGGTCTTGGTATAAAGTTAGTCACGGGCATGGTGTAAGGCCGGCCACGGGCATACCAAGAGTAGGCCAAGGACGTTGTGGATAGGAACTTAACGGGTATGTCTAAAAGGTGGTAACGGTCATGGGTTGTGGTTGACCACAACCGTGATTTGCATTAGGCCACAACCGTGATAGATAGGAAACATAAGGCGTTTCCGGGGAGCGAGAACCGAAGCAAATGTGAAGGAAATTTAGTGAAAGACTCGTACGATTTAAGCTGGAAAAGATGGAATGAGTTGAAATTTTAAATGCGTAAATAACCAACTTTAGATAAAAGCCATACAAGTCTCGGTTTCGGAAAGGAGAAACAAGGGAAAACAAACAATAAGGTCGAGAAATAAGTAAGGAAAATGGAAAGGAAAAGTTTATGTTCATCTCGAGAAAACGTGTTAAGGTTGAAGACGGTTGTGGTGCTTGATATTTGGAAGACCGATCGGTTACGTGCTTGACGGTATGTCACCCACGAGCTTGACAAGTAGATGATCACGGTTTTATTATAAAGTTAGTCACGGGCATGGTGGAAGGCCGGCCACGGGCATACCAAGAGTAGGCCAAGGACGTTGTGGATAGGTACATAACGGGTATGTCTAAAAGGTGGTAACGGTCATGGGTTGTGGTTTACTACAACCGTGATATGCATTAGGACACAAGCGTGATAGATAGGAAACATAAGGCGTTTCCGGGGAGCGAACCGAAGTAAATGTGAAGGAAATTTAGTGAAGGACTCGTACGATTTAGCTGGAAAAGATGGAATGAGTTGAAATTTTAAATGCGGAAATAATTATGTTTAGATAAAAACCATACAAGTCTCCGTTTCGGAAACGAGAAACAAGGGAAAACAAATAATAAGGTCGAGAAATAAGTAAGGAAAATGGTAAAGAAAAGTTTATGTTCATCTCGAGAAAGCGTGTTAAGGTTGAAGACGGTTTTGGTCTTGGATATTTGGAAGACCGATCGGTTACGTGCTTGACGGTATGTCACCCACGAGCTTGACGAGTAGATGATCACGGTCTTGGTATAAAGTTAGTCACGGGCATGGTGTAAGGCCAGCCACGGGCATACCAAGAGTAGGCCAAGGACGTTGTGGATAGGAACTTAACGGGTATGTCTAAAAGGTGGTAACGGTCATGGGTTGTGGTTGACCACAACCGTGATTTGCATTAGGCCACAACCGTGATAGATAGGAAACATAAGGCGTTTCCGGGGAGCGAACCGAAGCAAATGTGAAGGAAATTTAGTGAAAGACTCGTACGATTTAAGCTGGAAAAGATGGAATGAGTTGAAATTTTAAATGCGTAAATAACCAACTTTAGATAAAAGCCATACAAGTCTCGGTTTCGGAAAGGAGAAACAAGGGAAAACAAACAATAAGGTCGAGAAATAAGTAAGGAAAATGGAAAGGAAAAGTTTATGTTCATCTCGGAAAACGTGTTAAGGTTGAAGACGGTTGTGGTGCTTGATATTTGGAAGACCGGTCGGTTACGTGCTTGACGGTATGTCACCCACGAGCTTGACAAGTAGATGATCACGGTTTTATTATAAAGTTAGTCACGGGCATGGTGGAAGGCCGGCCACGGGCATACCAAGAGTAGGCCAAGGACGTTGTGGATAGGTACATAACGGGTATGTCTAAAAGGTGGTAACGGTCATGGGTTGTGGTTTACCACAACCGTGATATGCATTAGGACACAAGCGTGATAGATAGGAAACATAAGGCGTTTCCGGGGAGCGAACCGAAGTAAATGTGAAGGAAATTTAGTGAAGGACTCGTACGATTTAAGCTGGAAAAGATGGAATGAGTTGAAATTTTAAATGCGGAAATAATTATGTTTAGATAAAAACCATACAAGTCTCCGTTTCGGAAACGAGAAACAAGGGAAAACAAATAATAAGGTCGAGAAATAAGTAAGGAAAATGGTAAAGAAAAGTTTATGTTCATCTCGAAAAGCGTGTTAAGGTTGAAGACGGTTTTGGTCTTGGATATTTGGAAGACCGATCGAGTTACGTGCTTGACGGTATGTCACCCACGAGCTTGACGAGTAGATGATCACGGTCTTGGTATAAAGTTAGTCACGGGCATGGTGTAAGGCCAGCCACGGGCATACCAAGAGTAGGCCAAGGACGTTGTGGATAGGAACTTAACGGGTATGTCTAAAAGGTGGTAACGGTCATGGGTTGTGGTTGACCACAACCGTGATTTGCATTAGGCCACAACCGTGATAGATAGGAAACATAAGGCGTTTCCGGGGAGCGAGAACCGAGAAGCAAATGTGAAGGAAATTTAGTGAAAGACTCGTACGATTTAAGCTGGAAAAGATGGAATGAGTTGAAATTTTAAATGCGTAAATAACCAACTTTAGATAAAAGCCATACAAGTCTCGGTTTCGGAAAGGAGAAACAAGGGAAAACAAACAATAAGGTCGGAAATAAGTAAGGAAAATGGAAAGGAAAAGTTTATGTTCATCTCGGAAAACGTGTTAAGGTTGAAGACGGTTGTGGTGCTTGATATTTGGAAGACCGGTCGGTTACGTGCTTGACGGTATGTCACCCACGAGCTTGACAAGTAGATGATCACGGTTTTATTATAAAGTTAGTCACGGGCATGGTGGAAGGCCGGCCATGGGCATACCAAGAGTAGGCCAAGGACGTTGTGGATAGGTACATAACGGGTATGTCTAAAAGGTGGTAACGGTCATGGGTTGTGGTTTACCACAACCGTGATATGCATTAGGACACAAGCGTGATAGATAGGAAACATAAGGCGTTTCCGGGGAGCGAGAACCAAGTAAATGTGAAGGAAATTTAGTGAAGGACTCGTACGATTTAAGCTGGAAAAGATGGAATGAGTTGAAATTTTAAATGCGGAAATAATTATGTTTAGATAAAAACCATACAAGTCTCCGTTTCGGAAACGAGAAACAAGGGAAAACAAATAATAAGGTCGAGAAATAAGTAAGGAAAATGGTAAAGAAAAGTTTATGTTCATCTCGAGAAAGCGTGTTAAGGTTGAAGACGGTTTTGGTCTTGGATATTTGGAAGACCGGTCGGTTACGTGCTTGACGGTATGTCACCCACGAGCTTGACGAGTAGATGATCACGGTCTTGGTATAAAGTTAGTCACGGGCATGGTGTAAGGCCGGCCACGGGCATACCAAGAGTAGGCCAAGGACGTTGTGGATAGGAACTTAACGGGTATGTCTAAAAGGTGGTAACGGTCATGGGTTGTGGTTGACCACAACCGTGATTTGCATTAGGCCACAACCGTGATAGATAGGAAACATAAGGCGTTTCCGGGGAGCGAGAACCGAGAAGCAAATGTGAAGGAAATTTAGTGAAAGACTCGTACGATTTAACTGGAAAAGATGGAATGAGTTGAAATTTTAAATGCGTAAATAACCAACTTTAGATAAAAGCCATACAAGTCTCGGTTTCGGAAAGGAGAAACAAGGGAAAACAAACAATAAGGTCGAGAAATAAGTAAGGAAAATGGAAAGGAAAAGTTTATGTTCATCTCGAAAAACGTGTTAAGGTTGAAGACGGTTGTGGTGCTTGATATTTGGAAGACCGGTCGGTTACGTGCTTGACGGTATGTCACCCACGAGCTTGACAAGTAGATGATCACGGTTTTATTATAAAGTTAGTCACGGGCATGGTGGAAGGCCGGCCATGGGCATACCAAGAGTAGGCCAAGGACGTTGTGGATAGGTACATAACGGGTATGTCTAAAAGGTGGTAACGGTCATGGGTTGTGGTTTACCACAACCGTGATATGCATTAGGACACAAGCGTGATAGATAGGAAACATAAGGCGTTTCCGGGGAGCGAGAACCGAAGTAAATGTGAAGGAAATTTAGTGAAGGACTCGTACGATTTAGCTGGAAAAGATGGAATGAGTTGAAATTTTAAATGCGGAAATAATTATGTTTAGATAAAAACCATACAAGTCTCCGTTTCGGAAACGAGAAACAAGGGAAAACAAATAATAAGGTCGAAAATAAGTAAGGAAAATGGTAAAGAAAAGTTTATGTTCATCTCGAAAGCGTGTTAAGGTTGAAGACGGTTTTGGTCTTGGATATTTGGAAGACCAGTCAGTTACGTGCTTGACGGTATGTCACCCACGAGCTTGACGAGTAGATGATCACGGTCTTGGTATAAAGTTAGTCACGGGCATGGTGTAAGGCCAGCCACGGGCATACCAAGAGTAGGCCAAGGACGTTGTGGATAGGAACTTAACGGGTATGTCTAAAAGGTGGTAACGGTCATGGGTTGTGGTTGACCACAACCGTGATTTGCATTAGGCCACAACCGTGATAGATAGGAAACATAAGGCGTTTCCGGGGAGCGAACCGGAAGCAAATGTGAAGGAAATTTAGTGAAAGACTCGTACGATTTAGCTTGGAAAAGATGGAATGAGTTGAAATTTTAAATGCGTAAATAACCAACTTTAGATAAAAGCCATACAAGTCTCGGTTTCGGAAAGGAGAAACAAGGGAAAACAAACAATAAGGTCGAAATAAGTAAGGAAAATGGAAAGGAAAAGTTTATGTTCATCTCGGAAAACGTGTTAAGGTTGAAGACGGTTGTGGTGCTTGATATTTGGAAGACCGGTCGGTTACGTGCTTGACGGTATGTCACCCACGAGCTTGACAAGTAGATGATCACGGTTTTATTATAAAGTTAGTCACGGGCATGGTGGAAGGCCGGCCACGGGCATACCAAGAGTAGGCCAAGGACGTTGTGGATAGGTACATAACGGGTATGTCTAAAAGGTGGTAACGGTCATGGGTTGTGGTTTACTACAACCGTGATATGCATTAGGACACAAGCGTGATAGATAGGAAACATAAGGCGTTTCCGGGGAGCGAACCGAAGTAAATGTGAAGGAAATTTAGTGAAGGACTCGTACGATTTAGCCTGGAAAAGATGGAATGAGTTGAAATTTTAAATGCGGAAATAATTATGTTTAGATAAAAACCATACAAGTCTCCGTTTCGGAAACGAGAAACAAGGGAAAACAAATAATAAGGTCAGAAATAAGTAAGGAAAATGGTAAAGAAAAGTTTATGTTCATCTCAGAAAGCGTGTTAAGGTTGAAGACAGTTTTGGTGCTGGATATTTGGAAGACCAGTCAGTTACGTGCTTGACGGTATGTCACCCACGAGCTTGAAGAGTAGATGATCACGGTCTTGGTATAAAGTTAGTCACGGGCATGGTGTAAGGCCAGCCACGGGCATACCAAGAGTAGGCCAAGGACGTTGTGGATAGGAACTTAACGGGTATGTCTAAAAGGTGGTAACGGTCATGGGTTGTGGTTTACTACAACCGTGATATGCATTAGGACACAAGCGTGATAGATAGGAAACATAAGGCGTTTCCAGGGAGCGAGAACCGAAGTAAATGTGAAGGAAATTTAGTGAAGGACTCGTACGATTTAAGCTGGAAAAGATGGAATGAGTTGAAATTTTAAATGCGGAAATAATTATGTTTAGATAAAAACCATACAAGTCTCCGTTTCGGAAACGAGAAACAAGGGAAAACAAACAATAAGGTCGGGAAATAAGTAAGGAAAATGGTAAAGAAAAGTTTATGTTCATCTCGAAAAGCGTGTTAAGGTTGAAGACGGTTTTGGTGCTTGGATATTTGGAAGACCGATCGGTTACGTGCTTGACGGTATGTCACCCACGAGCTTGACGAGTAGATGATCACGGTCTTGGTATAAAGTTAGTCACGGGCATGGTGTAAGGCCAGCCACGGGCATACCAAGAGTAGGCCAAGGACGTTGTGGATAGGAACTTAACGGGTATGTCTAAAAGGTGGTAACGGTCATGGGTTGTGGTTGACCACAACCGTGATTTGCATTAGGCCACAACCGTGATAGATAGGAAACATAAGGCGTTTCCGGGGAGCGAGAACCGAGAAGCAAATGTGAAGGAAATTTAGTGAAAGACTCGTACGATTTAACTGGAAAAGATGGAATGAGTTGAAATTTTAAATGCGTAAATAACCAACTTTAGATAAAAGCCATACAAGTCTCGGTTTCGGAAAGGAGAAACAAGGGAAAACAAACAATAAGGTCAGAAATAAGTAAGGAAAATGGAAAGGAAAAGTTTATGTTCATCTCGGAAAACGTGTTAAGGTTGAAGACGGTTGTGGTGCTTGATATTTGGAAGACCGGTCGGTTACGTGCTTGACGGTATGTCACCCACGAGCTTGACAAGTAGATGATCACGGTTTTATTATAAAGTTAGTCACGGGCATGGTGGAAGGCCGGCCATGGGCATACCAAGAGTAGGCCAAGGACGTTGTGGATAGGTACATAACGGGTATGTCTAAAAGGTGGTAACGGTCATGGGTTGTGGTTTACTACAACCGTGATATGCATTAGGACACAAGCGTGATAGATAGGAAACATAAGGCGTTTCCGGGGAGCGAGACAGTAAATGTGAAGGAAATTTAGTGAAGGACTCGTACGATTTAAGCTGGAAAAGATGGAATGAGTTGAAATTTTAAATGCGGAAATAATTATGTTTAGATAAAAACCATACAAGTCTCCGTTTCGGAAACGAGAAACAAGGGAAAACAAATAATAAGGTCGAGAAATAAGTAAGGAAAATGGTAAAGAAAAGTTTATGTTCATCTCGAAAAAGCGTGTTAAGGTTGAAGACGGTTTTGGTCTTGGATATTTGGAAGACCGGTCGGTTACGTGCTTGACGGTATGTCACCCACGAGCTTGACGAGTAGATGATCACGGTCTTGGTATAAAGTTAGTCACGGGCATGGTGTAAGGCCAGCCACGGGCATACCAAGAGTAGGCCAAGGACGTTGTGGATAGGAACTTAACGGGTATGTCTAAAAGGTGGTAACGGTCATGGGTTGTGGTTGACCACAACCGTGATTTGCATTAGGCCACAACCGTGATAGATAGGAAACATAAGGCGTTTCCGGGGAGCGAGAACCGAGAAGCAAATGTGAAGGAAATTTAGTGAAAGACTCGTACGATTTAACTGGAAAAGATGGAATGAGTTGAAATTTTAAATGCGTAAATAACCAACTTTAGATAAAAGCCATACAAGTCTCGGTTTCGGAAAGGAGAAACAAGGGAAAACAAACAATAAGGTCGAGAAATAAGTAAGGAAAATGGAAAGGAAAAGTTTATGTTCATCTCGGAAAACGTGTTAAGGTTGAAGACGGTTGTGGTGCTTGATATTTGGAAGACCGGTCGGTTACGTGCTTGACGGTATGTCACCCACGAGCTTGACAAGTAGATGATCACGGTTTTATTATAAAGTTAGTCACGGGCATGGTGGAAGGCCGGCCATGGGCATACCAAGAGTAGGCCAAGGACGTTGTGGATAGGTACATAACGGGTATGTCTAAAAGGTGGTAACGGTCATGGGTTGTGGTTTACCACAACCGTGATATGCATTAGGACACAAGCGTGATAGATAGGAAACATAAGGCGTTTCCGGGGAGCGAACCAAGTAAATGTGAAGGAAATTTAGTGAAGGACTCGTACGATTTAAGCTGGAAAAGATGGAATGAGTTGAAATTTTAAATGCGGAAATAATTATGTTTAGATAAAAACCATACAAGTCTCCGTTTCGGAAACGAGAAACAAGGGAAAACAAATAATAAGGTCGAAAATAAGTAAGGAAAATGGTAAAGAAAAGTTTATGTTCATCTCGAGAAAGCGTGTTAAGCGTGTTAAGGTTGAAGACGGTTTTGGTCTTGGATATTTGGAAGACCGATCGGTTACGTGCTTGACGGTATGTCACCCACGAGCTTGACGAGTAGATGATCACGGTCTTGGTATAAAGTTAGTCACGGGCATGGTGTAAGGCCGGCCACGGGCATACCAAGAGTAGGCCAAGGACGTTGTGGATAGGAACTTAACGGGTATGTCTAAAAGGTGGTAACGGTCATGGGTTGTGGTTGACCACAACCGTGATTTGCATTAGGCCACAACCGTGATAGATAGGAAACATAAGGCGTTTCCGGGGAGCGAAACCGGAAGCAAATGTGAAGGAAATTTAGTGAAAGACTCGTACGATTTAAGCTGGAAAAGATGGAATGAGTTGAAATTTTAAATGCGTAAATAACCAACTTTAGATAAAAGCCATACAAGTCTCGGTTTCGGAAAGGAGAAACAAGGGAAAACAAACAATAAGGTCAGAAATAAGTAAGGAAAATGGAAAGGAAAAGTTTATGTTCATCTCAGAAAACGTGTTAAGGTTGAAGACGGTTGTGGTGCTTGATATTTGGAAGACCAGTCAGTTACGTGCTTGACGGTATGTCACCCACGAGCTTGACAAGTAGATGATCACGGTTTTATTATAAAGTTAGTCACGGGCATGGTGGAAGGCCAGCCATGGGCATACCAAGAGTAGGCCAAGGACGTTGTGGATAGGTACATAACGGGTATGTCTAAAAGGTGGTAACGGTCATGGGTTGTGGTTTACCACAACCGTGATATGCATTAGGACACAAGCGTGATAGATAGGAAACATAAGGCGTTTCCGGGGAGCGAGAACCAAAGTAAATGTGAAGGAAATTTAGTGAAGGACTCGTACGATTTAACTGGAAAAGATGGAATGAGTTGAAATTTTAAATGCGGAAATAATTATGTTTAGATAAAAACCATACAAGTCTCCGTTTCGGAAACGAGAAACAAGGGAAAACAAATAATAAGGTCGAAATAAGTAAGGAAAATGGTAAAGAAAAGTTTATGTTCATCTCGAAAGCGTGTTAAGGTTGAAGACGGTTTTGGTGCTTGGATATTTGGAAGACCGATCGGTTACGTGCTTGACGGTATGTCACCCACGAGCTTGACGAGTAGATGATCACGGTCTTGGTATAAAGTTAGTCACGGGCATGGTGTAAGGCCAGCCACGGGCATACCAAGAGTAGGCCAAGGACGTTGTGGATAGGAACTTAACGGGTATGTCTAAAAGGTGGTAACGGTCATGGGTTGTGGTTGACCACAACCGTGATTTGCATTAGGCCACAACCGTGATAGATAGGAAACATAAGGCGTTTCCGGGGAGCGAACGAGAAGCAAATGTGAAGGAAATTTAGTGAAAGACTCGTACGATTTAACTTGGAAAAGATGGAATGAGTTGAAATTTTAAATGCGTAAATAACCAACTTTAGATAAAAGCCATACAAGTCTCGGTTTCGGAAAGGAGAAACAAGGGAAAACAAACAATAAGGTCGAAATAAGTAAGGAAAATGGAAAGGAAAAGTTTATGTTCATCTCGGAAAACGTGTTAAGGTTGAAGACGGTTGTGGTGCTTGATATTTGGAAGACCGGTCGGTTACGTGCTTGACGGTATGTCACCCACGAGCTTGACAAGTAGATGATCACGGTTTTATTATAAAGTTAGTCACGGGCATGGTGGAAGGCCGGCCACGGGCATACCAAGAGTAGGCCAAGGACGTTGTGGATAGGTACATAACGGGTATGTCTAAAAGGTGGTAACGGTCATGGGTTGTGGTTTACCACAACCGTGATATGCATTAGGACACAAGCGTGATAGATAGGAAACATAAGGCGTTTCCGGGGAGCGAAAAGTAAATGTGAAGGAAATTTAGTGAAGACTCGTACGATTTACGAAAAGAGGAAGAGGAAATTAAAGAATAACCAACTTAGATAAACCATACAGTCTTCAAGAAAGGAAAACAAAAAAAGGTCGAAAGAAGGAAAAGGAAGAAGTTAGATCTCGCGGTGAAGACGGGCTGATATAAGACCTGTTACGTGCTTGACGGTATGTCACCCACGAGCTTGAGAGATGATCAGGTTTATAAAGTTAGTCACGGGCATGGTGGAAGGCCAGCCAGGGCATACCAAGAGTAGGCCAAGGGACGTTGTGGATAGGTACATAACGGGTATGTCTAAAAGGTGGTAACGGTCATGGGTTGTGGTTTACCACAACCGTGATATGCATTAGGACACAAGCGTGATAGATAGGAAACATAAGGCGTTTCCGGGGAGCGAGAACCGAAGTAAATGTGAAGGAAATTTAGTGAAGGACTCGTACGATTTAGCTGGAAAAGATGGAATGAGTTGAAATTTTAAATGCGGAAATAATTATGTTTAGATAAAAACCATACAAGTCTCCGTTTCGGAAACGAGAAACAAGGGAAAACAAATAATAAGGTCAGAAATAAGTAAGGAAAATGGTAAAGAAAAGTTTATGTTCATCTCAGAAAGCGTGTTAAGGTTGAAGACAGTTTTGGTGCTGGATATTTGGAAGACCAGTCAGTTACGTGCTTGACGGTATGTCACCCACGAGCTTGACGAGTAGATGATCACGGTCTTGGTATAAAGTTAGTCACGTGCATGGTGTAAGGCCAGCCACGGGCATACCAAGAGTAGGCCAAGGACGTTGTGGATAGGTACTTAACGGGTATGTCTAAAAGGTGGTAACGGTCATGGGTTGTGGTTGACCATAACCGTGATATGCATTAGGCCACAAGCGTGATAGATAGGAAACATAAGGCATTTCCAGGGAGCGAGAACCGAAGTAAATGTGAAGGAAATTTAGTGAAAGACTCGTACGATTTAAGCTGGAAAAGATGGAATGAGTTGAAATTTTAAATGCGTAAATAACCAACTTTAGATAAAAGCCATACAAGTCTCGGTTTCGGAAAGGAGAAACAAGGGAAAACAAACAATAAGGTCGAAATAAGTAAGGAAAATGGAAAGGAAAAGTTTATGTTCATCTCGAGAAAACGTGTTAAGGTTGAAGACGGTTGTGGTGCTTGATATTTGGAAGACCGGTCGGTTACGTGCTTGACGGTATGTCACCCACGAGCTTGACAAGTAGATGATCACGGTTTTATTATAAAGTTAGTCACGGGCATGGTGGAAGGCCAGCCATGGGCATACCAAGAGTAGGCCAAGGACGTTGTGGATAGGTACATAACGGGTATGTCTAAAAGGTGGTAACGGTCATGGGTTGTGGTTTACCACAACCGTGATATGCATTAGGACACAAGCGTGATAGATAGGAAACATAAGGCATTTCCGGGGAGCGAGAACCAAGTAAATGTGAAGGAAATTTAGTGAAGGACTCGTACGATTTAAGCTGGAAAAGATGGAATGAGTTGAAATTTTAAATGCGGAAATAATTATGTTTAGATAAAAACCATACAAGTCTCCGTTTCGGAAACGAGAAACAAGGGAAAACAAATAATAAGGTCGAAATAAGTAAGGAAAATGGTAAAGAAAAGTTTATGTTCATCTCGAAAGCGTGTTAAGGTTGAAGACGATTTTGGTCTTGGGATATTTGGAAGACCAGTCAGTTACGTGCTTGACGGTATGTCACCCACGAGCTTGACGAGTAGATGATCACGGTCTTGGTATAAAGTTAGTCACGTGCATGGTGTAAGGCCAGCCACGGGCATACCAAGAGTAGGCCAAGGACGTTGTGGATAGGAACTTAACGGGTATGTCTAAAAGGTGGTAACGGTCATGGGTTGTGGTTGACCACAACCGTGATTTGCATTAGGCCACAACCGTGATAGATAGGAAACATAAGGCGTTTCCGGGGAGCGAACCGGAAAGCAAATGTGAAGGAAATTTAGTGAAAGACTCGTACGATTTAAGCTGGAAAAGATGGAATGAGTTGAAATTTTAAATGCGTAAATAACCAACTTTAGATAAAAGCCATACAAGTCTCGGTTTCGGAAAGGAGAAACAAGGGAAAACAAACAATAAGGTCGAAATAAGTAAGGAAAATGGAAAGGAAAAGTTTATGTTCATCTCAGAAAACGTGTTAAGGTTGAAGACAGTTGTGGTGCTTGATATTTGGAAGACCAGTCAGTTATGTGCTTGACGGTATGTCACCCACGAGCTTGACAAGTAGATGATCACGGTTTTATTATAAAGTTAGTCACGGGCATGGTGGAAGGCCAGCCACGGGCATACCAAGAGTAGGCCAAGGACGTTGTGGATAGGTACATAACGGGTATGTCTAAAAGGTGGTAACGGTCATGGGTTGTGGTTTACCACAACCGTGATATGCATTAGGACACAAGCGTGATAGATAGGAAACATAAGGCGTTTCCGAGGGGAGCGAAACGAGAAGTAAATGTGAAGGAAATTTAGTGAAGGACTCGTACGATTTAAGCTGGAAAAGATGGAATGAGTTGAAATTTTAAATGCGGAAATAATTATGTTTAGATAAAAACCATACAAGTCTCCGTTTCGGAAACGAGAAACAAGGGAAAACAAATAATAAGGTCGAAATAAGTAAGGAAAATGGTAAAGAAAAGTTTATGTTCATCTCGAAAGCGTGTTAAGGTTGAAGACGAGTTTGGTCTTGGATATTTGGAAGACCGATCGAGTTACGTGCTTGACGGTATGTCACCCACGAGCTTGACGAGTAGATGATCACGGTCTTGGTATAAAGTTAGTCACGGGCATGGTGTAAGGCCAGCCACGGGCATACCAAGAGTAGGCCAAGGACGTTGTGGATAGGAACTTAACGGGTATGTCTAAAAGGTGGTAACGGTCATGGGTTGTGGTTGACCACAACCGTGATTTGCATTAGGCCACAACCGTGATAGATAGGAAACATAAGGCGTTTCCGGGGAGTAGAACCGAAGCAAATGTGAAGGAAATTTAGTGAAAGACTCGTACGATTTAAGCTGGAAAAGATGGAATGAGTTGAAATTTTAAATGCGTAAATAACCAACTTTAGATAAAAGCCATACAAGTCTCGGTTTCGGAAAGGAGAAACAAGGGAAAACAAACAATAAGGTCGAGAAATAAGTAAGGAAAATGGAAAGGAAAAGTTTATGTTCATCTCGGAAAACGTGTTAAGGTTGAAGACGGTTGTGGTGCTTGATATTTGGAAGACCGGTCGGTTACGTGCTTGACGGTATGTCACCCACGAGCTTGACAAGTAGATGATCACGGTTTTATTATAAAGTTAGTCACGGGCATGGTGGAAGGCCAGCCATGGGCATACCAAGAGTAGGCCAAGGACGTTGTGGATAGGTACATAACGGGTATGTCTAAAAGGTGGTAACGGTCATGGGTTGTGGTTTCCCACAGCCGTGATATGCATTAGGACACAAGCGTGATAGATAGGAAACATAAGGCGTTTCCGGGGAGCGAGAACCGAGAAGTAAATGTGAAGGAAATTTAGTGAAGGACTCGTACGATTTAAGCTGGAAAAGATGGAATGAGTTGAAATTTTAAATGCGGAAATAACCAACTTTAGATAATAACCATACAAGTCTTTGTTTCGGAAACGAGAAAGAAGGGAAAACAAATAATAAGGTCGAAAATAAGTAAGGAAAATGGTAAAGAAAAGTTTATGTCATCTCGAGAAAGCGTGTTAAGGTTGAAGACAGTTCTGGTGCCTGATATTTAGAAGACCAATCAGTTACGTGCTTGACGGTATGTCACCCACGAGCTTGACGAGTAGATGATCACGGTCTTGGTATAAAGTTAGTCACGGTCATGGTGTAAGGCCAGCCAAGGGCATACCAAGAGTAGGCAAGGGACGTTGTGGATAGGTACTTAACGGGTATGTCTAAAAGGTGGTAACGGTCATGGGTTGTGGTTGACCATAACCGTGATATGCATTAGGCCACAAGCATGATAGATAGGAAACATAAGGCATTTCCAGGGAGCAGAACCAGAAGTAAATGTGAAGGAAATTTAGTGAAGGACTCGTACGATTTAACTGGAAAAGATGGAATGAGTTGAAATTTTAAATGCGGAAATAATTATGTTTAGATAAAAACCATACAAGTCTCCGTTTCGGAAACGAGAAACAAGGGAAAACAAATAATAAGGTCGAAAATAAGTAAGGAAAATGGTAAAGAAAAGTTTATGTTCATCTCGGAAAGCGTGTTAAGGTTGAAGACGGTTTTGGTCTTGGATATTTGGAAGACCGATCAGTTACGTGCTTGACGGTATGTCACCCACGAGCTTGACGAGTAGATGATCACGGTCTTGGTATAAAGTTAGTCACGTGCATGGTGTAAGGCCAGCCACGGGCATACCAAGAGTAGGCCAAGGACGTTGTGGATAGGAACTTAACGGGTATGTCTAAAAGGTGGTAACGGTCATGGGTTGTGGTTGACCACAACCGTGATTTACATTAGGCCACAACCGTGATAGATAGGAAACATAAGGCGTTTCCGGGGAGCGAGAACCCGAGAAGCAAATGTGAAGGAAATTTAGTGAAAGACTCGTACGATTTAAGCTGGAAAAGATGGAATGAGTTGAAATTTTAAATGCGTAAATAACCAACTTTAGATAAAAGCCATACAAGTCTCGGTTTCGGAAAGGAGAAACAAGGGAAAACAAACAATAAGGTCGAGAAATAAGTAAGGAAAATGGAAAGGAAAAGTTTATGTTCATCTCGGAAAACGTGTTAAGGTTGAAGACGGTTGTGGTGCTTGATATTTGGAAGACCGGTCGGTTACGTGCTTGACGGTATGTCACCCACGAGCTTGACAAGTAGATGATCACGGTTTTATTATAAAGTTAGTCACGGGCATGGTGGAAGGCCAGCCACGGGCATACCAAGTGTAGGCCAAGGCCGTTGTGGATAGGTACATAACGGGTATGTCTAAAAGGTGGTAACGGTCATGGGTAGTGGTTTACCACAACCGTGATATGCATTACGACACAAGCGTGATAGATAGGAAACATAAGGCGTTTCCAGGGAGCGAGAACCGAGTAAATGTGAAGGAAATTTAGTGAAGGACTCGTACGATTTAACTGGAAAAGATGGAATGAGTTGAAATTTTAAATGCGGAAATAATTATGTTTAGATAAAAACCATATAAGTCTCCGTTTCGGAAACGAGAAACAAGGGAAAACAAATAATAAGGTCGAAATAAGTAAGGAAAATGGTAAAGAAAAGTTTATGTTCATCTCGAGAAAGCGTGTTAAGGTTGAAGACGGTTTTGGTCTTGGATATTTGGAAGACCGATCGGTTACGTGCTTGACGGTATGTCACCCACGAGCTTGACGAGTAGATGATCACGGTCTTGGTATAAAGTTAGTCACGGGCATGGTGTAAGGCCGGCCACGGGCATACCAAGAGTAGGCCAAGGACGTTGTGGATAGGAACTTAACGGGTATGTCTAAAAGGTGGTAACGGTCATGGGTTGTGGTTGACCACAACCGTGATTTGCATTAGGCCACAACCGTGATAGATAGGAAATAGAAGGCGTTTCCGGGGAGCGAGAACCGGAAGCAAATGTGAAGGAAATTTAGTGAAAGACTCGTACGATTTAAGCTGGAAAAGGTGGAATGAGTTGAAATTTTAAATGCGTAAATAACCAACTTTAGATAAAAGCCATACAAGTCTCGGTTTCGGAAAGGAGAAACAAGGGAAAACAAACAATAAGGTCGAGAAATAAGTAAGGAAAATGGAAAGGAAAAGTTTATGTTCATCTCGAGAAAACGTGTTAAGGTTGAAGACGGTTGTGGTGCTTGATATTTGGAAGACCGGTCGGTTACGTGCTTGACGGTATGTCACCCACGAGCTTGACAAGTAGATGATCACGGTTTTATTATAAAGTTAGTCACGGGCATGGTGGAAGGCCAGCCATGGGCATACCAAGAGTAGGCCAAGGACGTTGTGGATAGGTACATAACGGGTATGTCTAAAAGGTGGTAACGGTCATGGGTTGTGGTTTACCACAGCCGTGATATGCATTAGGACACAAGCGTGATAGATAGGAAACATAAGGCGTTTCCACGGAGCAGAACCAGAAGTAAATGTGAAGGAAATTTAGTGAAGGACTCGTACGATTTAAGCTGGAAAAGATGGAATGAGTTGAAATTTTAAATGCGGAAATAACCAACTTTAGATAATAACCATACAAGTCTTTGTTTCGGAAACGAGAAAGAAGGGAAAACAAATAATAAGGTCAGAAATAAGTAAGGAAAATGGTAAAGAAAAGTTTATGTCATCTCAGAAAGCGTGTTAAGGTTGAAGACAGTTCTGGTGCCTGATATTTAGAAGACCAATCAGTTACGTGCTTGACGGTATGTCACCCACGAGCTTGACGAGTAGATGATCACGGTCTTGGTATAAAGTTAGTCACGGTCATGGTGTAAAGCCAGCCAAGGGCATACCAAGAGTAGGCAAGGGACGTTGTGGATAGGTACTTAACGGGTATGTCTAAAAGGTGGTAACGGTCATGGGTTGTGGTTGACCATAACCGTGATATGCATTAGGCCATAAGCGTGATACATAGGAAACATAAGGCATTTCCAGGGAGTAGAACCAGAAGTAAATGTGAAGGAAATTTAGTGAAAGACTTGTACTATTTAATTGGAAAAGATGGAATGAGTTGAAATTTTAAATGCGGAAATAACCAACTTTGATAAAAACCATACAAGTCTCGGTTTCGGAAATGAGAAACAAGGGAAAACAAATAATAAGGTCAGAAATAAGTAAGGAAAATGGTAAAGAAAAGTTTATCTTCATCTCAGAAAGCGTGTTAAGGTTGAAGACAGTTTTGGTGCTGGATATTTTGAAGACCAGTAAGTTACGTGCTTGACGGTATGTCACCCACGAGCTTGACGAGTAGATGATCAGGGTCTTGGTATAAAGTTAGTCACGGTCATGGTGTAAGGCCAGCCACGGGCATACCAAGGGTTGGCAAGGGACATTGTGGATAGGTATTTAACGGGTATAGCTAAAAGGTGGTAACAGTCATGGGTTGTGGTTGACCACAACCGTGATATGCATTAGACCACAAGCGTGACAGATAGGAAACATAAGGCGTTCCCAGGGAGCAGAACCAGAAGTAAATGTGATGGAAATTTAGTGAAAGACTTGTACGATTTAACTGGAAAAGATGGAATGAGTTGAAATTTTAAATGCGTACATAACCAACTTTAGATAAAAGCCATACAAGTCTCGGTTTCGGAAAGGAGAAACAAGGGAAAACAAAAAATAAGGTCAGAAATAAGTAAGGAAAATGGAAAGGAAAAGTTTATGTTCATCTCAGAAAACGTGTTAAGGTTGAAGACAGTTGTGGTGCTAGATATTTGGAAGACCAGTCAGTTACGTGCTTGACGGTATGTCACCCACGAGCTTTACAAGTACATGATCACGGTTTTATTATAAAGTTAGTCACGGGCATGGTGGAAGGCCAGCCACGGGCATACCAAGAGTAGGCCAAGGACGTTGTGGATAGGTACATAACGGGTATGTCTAAAAGGTGGTAACGGTCATGGGTTGTGGTTTACCACAACCGTGATATGCATTAGGACACAAGAGTGATAGATAGGAAACATAAGGCGTTGCCAGGGAGCAGAACAAGAAGTAAACGCATAGGAAATTTAGTGAAAGACTCATACGATTGAAGGGGAAAAGATGAAACGAGTTCAAATTTGAATTGCGGTAATAAGCAAGTTAAGAAAAAATCCATACAAGTCTCGGTTTCGGAAACGAGAAACAAGGGAAAAAAACAATAAGTTCAGAAATAAGTAAGGAAAATCGTAAAGAAAAGTTTATGTTCATCTCGAAGCGTGTTAAGGTTGAAGACGGTTTTGGTGCTTGGATATTTCAAAGACCGAGTCGGTTACGTGCTTGACGGTATGTCACCCACGAGCTTGATGAGTAGATTATCATGGTCTTGGTATAAAGTTAGTCACGGGCATGGTGGAAGGCCAGCCACGGGCATACTAAGAGCAGGCCTTGGACGTTATGGATAGGGACATAACGGGCATGTCTAAAAGGTGGTAACGGTCATGGGTTGTGGTTGACCACAACCGTGATATTCATTAGGCCACAAGCGTGATAGATAGGAATCATAAGGTGGTGCTAGGGAGCAGAACAAGAAGTAAACGCAAAGGAAATTTAGTGAAAGACTCATACGATTGAAGGGGAAAAGATGGAACGAGTTCAAATTTGAATTGCGGAAATAACCAAGTTTAGACAAAATCCATACAAGTCTCGGTTTCGGAAACGAGAAACAAGGGAAAACAAACAATAAGTTCGGAAATAAGTAAGGAAAATCGTAAAGGAAGAAGTTTATGTTCATCTCGGAGAGCGTGTTATGGTTGAAGACGGTTGTGGTGCTTGGAAATTTTGAAGACTAGTCGGTTACGTGGTTGACGGTATGTCACCCAAGGGCTTGATGGGTAGATGATCATGGTCTTGTATAAAGTTAGTCACGGGCATGGTGGAAGGCCGGCCACGGGCATACCAAGACCGGGCCATGGACGTTGTGGATAGGGACATAACGGGCATGTCTAAAAGGTGGTAACGGTCATGGGTTGTGGTTGACCACGACCGTGATATTGATTAGGCCACAAGCGTGATAGATAGGAAACATAAGGCGTTGCCAGGGAGCAGAACAAGAACTAAACGCAAAGGAAATTTAGTGAAAGACTCATACGATTGAAGGGGAAAAGATGAAACGAGTTCAAATTTGAATTGCGGCAATAACCAAGTTAAGAAAAAATCCATACAAGTGTCGGTTTCGGAGACGAGAAACAAGGGAAAAAAACAATAAGGTCAGAAATAAGTAAGGAAAATGGTAAAAAGAAGTTTATGTTCATCTCGAGAAGCGTGTTAAGGTTGAAGACGGTAGTGGTGGTGGAAACTTGGAAGACCAGTCGGTTACGTGCTTGACGGTATGTCACCCAAGGGCTTGATGGGTAGCTGATCATGGTCTTGTATGAAGTTAGTCACGGGCATGGTGGAAGGCCAGCCACGGGCATACCAAGACCAGGCCATGGACGTAATGGATAGGGACATAACGGGCATGTCTAAAAGGTGGTAGCGGTCATGGGTTGTGGTTGACCACGACCGTGATATTGATTAGCCCACAAGCGTGATAGATAGGAAACATAAGGCGTTGCCAGGGAGCAGAACAAGAAGTAAACGCAAAGGAAATTTAGTGAAAGACTCATACGATTGAAGGGGAAAAGATGAAACGAGTTCAAATTTGAATTGAGGCAATAACCAAGTTAAGAAAAAATCCATACAAGTGTCGGTTTCGGAAACGAGAAACAAGGGAAAAAAACAATAAGGTCAGAAATAAGTAAGGAAAATGGTAAAAAGAAGTTTATGTTCATCTCAGAAAGCCTGTTAAGGTTGAAGACGATAGTGGTGCTTGAAACATTGAAGACCGTCAGTTACGTGCTTGACGGTATGTCACCCAAGGGCTTGATGGGTAGCTGATCATGGTCTTATATGAAGTTAGTCACGGGCATGGTGGAAGGCCAGCCACGGGCATACCAAGACCAGACCATGGACGTAATGGATAGGGACATAACGGGCATGTCTAAAAGGTGGTAACGGTCATGGGTTGTGGTTGACCACGACCGTGATATTCATTAGGCCACAAGCGTGATAGATAGGAAACATAAGGCGTTGCCAGGGAGCAGAACAAGAAGTAAACGCAAAGGAAATTTAATGAAAGACTCATACGATTGAAGGGGAAAA
This sequence comes from Linum usitatissimum, assembly GCA_030674075.2. NCBI lineage: Eukaryota > Viridiplantae > Streptophyta > Magnoliopsida > Malpighiales > Linaceae > Linum > Linum usitatissimum. The sequence continues at coordinate 63,529 of JAUJYP020000379.1, read as the reverse complement.
GATGAAACGAGTTCAAATTTGAATTGCGGCAATAACCAAGTTAAGAAAAAATCCATACAAGTGTCGGTTTCGGAAACGAGAAACAAGGGAAAAAAACAATAAGGTAGAGAAATAAGTAAGGAAAATGGTAAAAAGAAGTTTATGTTCATCTCGAAAGCGTGTTAAGGTTGAAGACGGTAGTGGTGCTTGGAAACATTGAAGACCGGTCGGTTACGTGCTTGACGGTATGTCACCCAAGGGCTTGATGGGTAGCTGATCATGGTTATGTATGAAGTTAGTCACAGGGCATGGTGGAAGGCCAGCCACGGGCATACCAAGACCAGGCCATGGACGTTGTGGATAGGGACATAACGGGCATGTCTAAAAGGTGGTAACGGGCATGGGTTGTGGTTGACCACGACCGTGATATTGATTAGGCCACAAGTGTGATAGATAGGAAACATAAGGCGTTGCCGAGGAGCGAGAACAAGAAGTAAACGCAAAGGAAATTTAGTGAAAGACTCATACGATTGAAGGGGAAAAGATGAAACGAGTTCAAATTTGAATTGCGGTAATAAGCAAGTTAAGAAAAAATCAATACAAGTGTCGGTTTCGGAAACGAGAAACAAGGGAAAAAAACAATAAGGTCAGAAATAAGTAAGGAAAATGGTAAAAAGAAGTTTATGTTCATCTCGAAAAGCGTGTTAAGGTTGAAGACGGTAGTGGTGCTTGAAACATTGAAGACCGATCGGTTACGTGCTTGACGGTATGTCACCCAAGGGCTTGATGGGTAGCTGATCATGGTCTTATATGAAGTTAGTCACGGGCATGGTGGAAGGCCAGCCACGGGCATACCAAGACCAGGCCATGGACGTAATGGATAGGGACATAACGGGCATGTCTAAAAGGTGGTAACGGTCATGGGTTGTGGTTGACCACGACCGTGATATTCATTAGGCCACAAGCGTGATAGATAGGAAACATAAGGCGTTGCCGAGGAGCGAGAACAAGAAGTAAACGCAAAGGAAATTTAATGAAAGACTCATACGATTGAAGGGGAAAAGATGAAACGAGTTCAAATTTGAATTGCGGCAATAACCAAGTTAAGAAAAAATCCATACAAGTGTCGGTTTCGGAAACGAGAAACAAGGGAAAAAAACATTAAGGTAAGAAATAGGTAAGGAAAATGGTAAAAAGAAGTTTATGTTCATCTCAGAAAGCGTGTTAAGGTTGAAGACAGTAGTGGTGCTGGAAACATTGAAGACCAGTCAGTTACGTGCTTGACGGTATGTCACCCAAGGGCTTGATGGGTAGCTGATCATGGTTATGTATGAAGTTAGTCACAGGGCATGGTGGAAGGCCAGCCACGGGCATACCAAGACCAGGCCATGGACGTTGTGGATAGGGACATAACGGTCATGTCTAAAAGGTGGTAACGGGCATGGGTTGTGGTTGACCACGACCGTGATATTGATTAGGCCACAAGTGTGATAGATAGGAAACATAAGGCGTTGCCAGGGAGCAGAACAAGAAGTAAACGCAAAGGAAATTTAGTGAAAGACTCATACGATTGAAGGGGAAAAGATGAAACGAGTTCAAATTTGAATTGCGGTAATAAGCAAGTTAAGAAAAAATCAATACAAGTGTCGGTTTCGGAAACGAGAAACAAGGGAAAAAAACAATAAGGTCAGAAATAAGTAAGGAAAATGGTAAAAAGAAGTTTATGTTCATCTCAGAAAGCGTGTTAAGGTTGAAGACAGTAGTGGTGCTGGAAACATTGAAGACCGATCGGTTACGTGCTTGACGATATGTCACCCAAGGGCTTGATGGGTAGCTGATCATGGTCTCGTATGAAGTTAGTCACGGGCATGGTGGAAGGCCGGCCACGGGCATACCAAGACCGGCCATGGACGTTGTGGATAGGGACATAACGGGCATGTCTAAAAGGTGGTAACGGTCATGGGTTGTGGTTGACCACGACCGTGATATTGATTAGGCCACAAGCGTGATAGATAGGAAACATAAGGCGTTGCCGAGGAGCGAACAAGAAGTAAACGCAAAGGAAATTTAGTGAAAGACTCATACGATTGAAGGGGAAAAGATGAAACGAGTTCAAATTTGAATTGCGGCAATAACCAAGTTAAGAAAAAATCCATACAAGTGTCGGTTTCGGAGACGAGAAACAAGGGAAAAAAACAATAAGGTCAGAAATAAGTAAGGAAAATGGTAAAAAGAAGTTTATGTTCATCTCAGAAAGCGTGTTAAGGTTGAAGACAGTAGTGGTGCTTGATATTTCGAAGACTAGTCAGTTACGTGCTTGACGGTATGTCACCCAAGGGCTTGATGGGTAGATTTTCATGGTCTTGTCTGAAGTTAGTCACGGGCATGGTGGAAGGCCGGCCACGGGCATACCAAGACCGAGGCCTTGGACGTTATGGATAGGGACATAACGGGCATGTCTAAAAGGTGGTAACGGTCATGGGTTGTGGTTGACCACGACCGTGATATTCATTAGGCCACAAGTGTGATAGATAGGAAACATAAGGCGTTGCCAGGGAGCAGAACAAGAAGTAAACGCAAAGGAAATTTAGTGAAAGACTCATACGATTGAAGGGGAAAAGATGAAACGAGTTCAAATTTGATTTGCGGTAATAAGCAAGTTAAGAAAAAATCAATACAAGTGTCGGTTTCGGAAACGAGAAACAAGGGAAAAAAACAATAAGGTCAGAAATAAGTAAGGAAAATGGTAAAAAGAAGTTTATGTTCATCTCAGAAAGCGTGTTAAGGTTGAAGACGGTAGTGGTGCTTGGAAACATTGAAGACCAGTCAGTTACGTGCTTGACGATATGTCACCCAAGGGCTTCATGGGTAGCTGATCATGGTCCTGTATGAAGTTAGTCACGGGCATGGTGGAAGGCCAGCCACGGGCATACCAAGACCAGGCCATGGACGTTGTGGATAGGGACATAACGGGCATGTCTAAAAGGTGGTAACGGTCATGGGTTGTGGTTGACCACGACCGTGATATTGATTAGGCCACAAGCGTGATAGATAGGAAACATAAGGCGTTGCCAGGGAGCAGAACAAGAAGTAAACGCAAAGGAAATTTAGTGAAAGACTCATACGATTGAAGGGGAAAAGATGAAACGAGTTCAAATTTGAATTGCGGCAATAACCAAGTTAAGAAAAAATCCATACAAGTGTCGGTTTCGGAGACGAGAAACAAGGGAAAAAAACAATAAGGTCAGAAATAAGTAAGGAAAATGGTAAAAAGAAGTTTATGTTCATCTCAGAAAGCGTGTTAAGGTTGAAGACAGTAGTGGTGCTTGATATTTCGAAGACTAGTCAGTTACGTGCTTGACGGTATGTCACCCAAGGGCTTGTTGGGTAGATTTTCATGGTCTTGTCTGAAGTTAGTCACGGGCATGGTGGAAGGCCAGCCACGGGCATACCAAGAGCAGGCCTTGGACGTTATGGATAGGGACATAACGGGCATGTCTAAAAGGTGGTAACGGTCATGGGTTGTGGTTGACCACAACCGTGATATTCATTAGGCCACAAGCGTGATAGATATGAAACATAAGGCGGTGCCAGGGAGCAGAACAAGAAGTAAACGCAAAGGAAATTTAGTGAAAGACTCATACGATTGAAGGGGAAAAGATGGAACCAATTCAAATTTGAATTGCGGAAATAACCAAGTTTAGACAAAATCCATACAAGTCTCGGTTTCGGAAACGAGAAACAAGGGAAAAAAACAATATGTTCATTAATAAGTAAGGAAAATCGTAAAAAGAAGTTTATGTTCATCTAAGAGAGCGTGTTAAGGTTGTAGACAGTAGTGGTGCTTGATATTTCGAAGACCAGTCAGTTACGTGCTTGACGGTATGTCACCCAAGGGCTTGTTGGGTAGCTTATCATGGTCTTGTCCGAAGTTAGTCACGGGCATGGTGGAAGGCCGGCCACGGGCATACCAAGACCGGCCCATGGACGTTATGGATAGGGACATAACGGGCATGTCTAAAAGGTGGTAACGGTCATGGGTTGTGGTTGACCACGACCGTGATATTGATTAGGCCACAAGCCTGATAGATAGGAAACATAAGGCGTTGCCAGGGAGCAGAACAAGAAGTAAACGCAAAGGAAATTTAGTGAAAGACTCATACGATTGAAGGGGAAAAGATGAAACGAGTTCAAATTTGAATTGTGGAAATAACCAAGTTTAGACAAAATCCATACAAGTCTCGGTTTCGGAAACGAGAAACAAGGGAAAAAAACAATAAGTTAGAAATAAGTAAGGAAAATCGTAAAAAGAAGTTTATGTTCATCTCAGAGAGCGTGTTAAGGTTGAAGACAGCAGTGTTGCTTGATATTTCGAAGACCAGTCAGTTACCTGCTTGACGGTATGTCACCCAAGGGCTTGATGGGTAACTTATCATGGTCTTTTCTGAAGTTAGTCACGGGCATGGTGGAAGGCCAGCCACGGGCATACCAAGAGCAGGCCATGGACGTTATGGATAGGGACATAACAAGCATGTCTAAAAGGTAGTAACGGTCATGGGTTGTGGTTGACCACGACCGTGATATTCATTAGGCCACAAGTGTGATAGATAGGAAACATAAGGCGGTGCCAGGGAGCAGAACAAGAAGTAAACCCAAAGGAAATTTAGTGAAAGACTCATACGATTGAAGGGGAAAAGATGGAACCAGTTCAAATTTGAATTGCGGCAATAACCAAGTTAAGAAAAAATCCATAGAAGTCTCGCTTTCGGAAACGAGAAACAAGGGAAAAAAAACAATAAGGTCAGAAATAAGTAAGGAAAATGGTAAAAAGAAGATTATGTTCATCTCAGAAAGCGTGTTAAGGTTGAAGACAGTAGTGGTGCTGGAAACATTGAAGACTAGTCAGTTACGTGCTTGACGGTATGTCACCCAAGGGCTTGTTGGGTAGCTTATCATGGTCTTGTCTGAAGTTAGTCACGGGAATGGTGGAAGGCCAGCCACGGGCATACCAAGACCTGGCCATGGACGTTGTGGATAGGGACATAACGGGCATGTCTAAAATGTGGTAACGGTCATGGGTTGTGGTTGACCACGACCGTGATATTGATTAGGCCACAAGCCTGATAGATAGGAAACATAAGGCGTTGCCAGGGAGCAGAACAGGAAGTAAACGCAAAGGAAATTTAGTGAAAGACTCATACGATTGAAGGGGAAAAGATGAAACGAGTTCAAATTTGAATTGTGGAAATAACCAAGTTTAGACAAAATCCATACAAGTCTCGGTTTCGGAAACGAGAAACAAGGGAAAAAAACAATAAGTTCATAAATAAGTAAGGAAAATCGTAAAAAGAAGTTTATGTTCATCTCAGAGAGCGTGTTAAGGTTGAAGACAGCAGTGGTGCTTGATATTTCGAAGACCAGTCAGTTACCTGCTTGACGGTATGTCACCCAAGGGCTTGATGGGTAGCTTATCATGGTCTTTTCTGAAGTTAGTCACGGGCATGGTGGAAGGCCAGCCACGGGCATACCAAGAGCCGGCCATGGACGTTATGGATAGGGACATAACAGGCATGTCTAAAAGGTGGTAACGGTCATGGGTTGTGGTTGACCACGACCGTGATATTCATTAGGCCACAAGCGTGATAGAGAGGAAACATAAGGCGGTGCCAGGGAGCAGAACAAGAAGTGAACGCAAAGGAAATTTAGTGAAAGACTCATACGATTGAAGGGGAAATGATGGAACCAGTTCAAATTTGAATTGCGGCAATAACCAAGTTCAGAAAAAATCCATACAAGTCTCGGTTTCGGAAACGAGAAACAAGGGAAAAAACAATAAGGTCAGAAATAAGTAAGGAAAATGGTAAAAAGAAGTTTATGTTCATCTCGGAAAGCGTGTTAAGGTTGAAGACGAAGTAGTGGTGCTGGAAACTTTGAAGACCAGTCAGTTACGTGCTTGACGGTATGTCACCCAAGGGCTTGATGGGTAGCTGATCATGGTCTTGTATGAAGTTAGTCACGGGCATGGTGGAAGGCCAACCACGGGCATACCAAGACCTGGCCATGGACGTTGTGGATAGGGACATAACGGGCATGTCTAAAATGTGGTAACGGTCATGGGTTGTGGTTGACCACGACCGTGATATTGATTAGGCCACAAGCCTGATAGATAGGAAACATAAGGCGTTGCCAGGGAGCAGAACAGGAAGTAAACGCAAAGGAAATTTAGTGAAAGACTCAATACGATTGAAGGGGAAAAGATGAAACGAGTTCAAATTTGAATTGTGGAAATAACCAAGTTTAGACAAAATCCATACAAGTCTCGGTTTCGGAAACGAGAAACAAGGGAAAAAAACAATAAGGTCAGAAATAAGTAAGGAAAATGGTAAAAAGAAGTTTATGTTCATCTCAGAAAGCGTGTTAAGGTTGAAGACAGTAGTGGTGCTTGATATTTCGAAGACTAGTCAGTTACGTGCTTGACGGTATGTCACCCAAGGGCTTGATGGGTAGCTTATCATGGTCTTGTATGAAGTTAGTCACGGGCATGGTGGAAGGCCGGCCACGGGCATACCAAGACCGAGGCCATGGACGTTGTGGATAGGGACATAACGGGCATGTCTAAAAGGTGGTAACGGTCATGGGTTGTGGTTGACCACGACCGTGATATTCATTAGGCCACAAGTGTGATAGATAGGAAACATAAGGCGGTGCCGGGGAGCGAACAAGAAGTAAACGCAAAGGAAATTTAGTGAAAGACTCATACGATTGAAGGGGAAAAGATGGAACGAGTTCAAATTTGAATTGCGGCAATAACCAAGTTAAGAAAAAATCCATACAAGTCTCGGTTTCGGAAACGAGAAACAAGGGAAAAAAACAATAAGGTCAGAAATAAGTAAGGAAAATGGTAAAAAGAAGTTTATGTTCATCTCAGAAAGCCTGTTAAGGTTGAAGACGGTAGTGGTGCTTGGAAACATTGAAGACCGGTCGATTACGTGCTTGACGGTATGTCACCCAAGGGCTTGATGGGTAGCTGATCATGGTCTTGTATGAAGTTAGTCACGGGCATGGTGGAAGGCCGGCCACGGGCATACCAAGACCGAGGCCATGGACGTTGTGGATAGGGACATAACGGGCATGTCTAAAAGGTGGTAACGGTCATGGGTTGTGGTTGACCACGACCGTGATATTGATTAGGCCACAAGCCTGATAGATAGGAAACATAAGGCGTTGCCAGGGAGCAGAACAAGAAGTAAACGCAAAGGAAATTTAGTGAAAGACTCATACGATTGAAGGGGAAAAGATGAAACGAGTTCAAATTTGAATTGTGGAAATAACCAAGTTTAGACAAAATCCATACAAGTCTCGGTTTCGGAAACGAGAAACAAGGGAAAAAAACAATAAGTTCGAGAAATAAGTAAGGAAAATCGTAAAAAGAAGTTTATGTTCATCTCGAGAGAGCGTGTTAAGGTTGAAGACGGTAGTGGTGCTTGATATTTCGAAGACCGGTCGGTTACGTGCTTGACGGTATGTCACCCAAGGGCTTGATGGGTAGCTTATCATGGTCTTGTAGAAGTTAGTCACGGGCATGGTGGAAGGCCAGCCACGGGCATACCAAGAGCCGGCCATGGACGTTATGGATAGGGACATAACAGGCATGTCTAAAAGGTGGTAACGGTCATGGGTTGTGGTTGACCACGACCGTGATATTCATTAGGCCACAAGCGTGATAGAGAGGAAACATAAGGCGGTGCCGAGGAGCGAACAAGAAGTAAACGCAAAGGAAATTTAGTGAAAGACTCATACGATTGAAGGGGAAAAGATGGAACCGAGTTCAAATTTGAATTGCGGCAATAACCAAGTTTAGACAAAATCCATACAAGTCTCGGTTTCGGAAACGAGAAACAAGGGAAAAAAACAATAAGGTCGAAATAAGTAAGGAAAATGGTAAAAAGAAGTTTATGTTCATCTCGAAAGCGTGTTAAGGTTGAAGACGGTAGTGGTGCTTGAATTTCGAAGACCGTCGGTTACGTGCTTGACGGTATGTCACCCAAGGGCTTGATGGGTAGCTGATCATGGTCTTGTATGAAGTTAGTCACGGGCATGGTGGAAGGCCGGCCACGGGCATACCAAGAACGGCCATGGACGTTGTGGATAGGGACATAACGGGCATGTCTAAAAGGTGGTAACGGTCATGGGTTGTGGTTGACCACGACCGTGATATTCATTAGGCCACAAGCGTGATAGATAGGAAACATAAGGCGTTGCCGAGGAGCGAACAAGAAGTAAACGCAAAGGAAATTTAGTGAAAGACTCAATACGATTGAAGGGGAAAAGATGGAACGAGTTCAAATTTGAATTGCGGAAATAACCAAGTTTAGAAAAATCCATACAAGTCTCGGTTTCGGAAACGAGAAACAAGGGAAAAAAAACAATAAGGTCGGAAATAAGTAAGGAAAATGGTAAAAAGAAGTTTATGTTCATCTCGGAAAGCGTGTTAAGGTTGAAGACGGTAGTGGTGCTGAAACTTGAAGACCGGTCGGTTACGTGCTTGACGGTATGTCACCCAAGGGCTTGATGGGTAGCTGATCATGGTCTTGTATGAAGTTAGTCACGGGCATGGTGGAAGGCCGGCCACGGGCATACCAAGACCGAGCCATGGACGTTGTGGATAGGGACATAACGGGCATGTCTAAAAGGTGGTAACGGTCATGGGTTGTGGTTGACCACGGCCGTGATATTGATTAGGCCACAAGCGTGATAGATAGGAAACATAAGGCGTTGCCGGGGAGCGAAACAAGAAGTAAACGCAAAGGAAATTTAGTGAAAGACTCATACGATTGAAGGGGAAAAGATGAAACGAGTTCAAATTTGAATTGTGGAAATAACCAAGTTTAGACAAAATCCATACAAGTCTCGGTTTCGGAAACGAGAAACAAGGGGAAAAAACAATAAGTTCGAAATAAGTAAGGAAAATCGTAAAAAGAAGTTTATGTTCATCTCAGAGAGCGTGTTAAGGTTGAAGACAGTAGTGGTGCTTGATATTTCGAAGACCGGTCAGTTACGTGCTTGACGGTATGTCACCCAAGGGCTTGATGGGTAGCTTATCATGGTCTTGTCTGAAGTTAGTCACGGGCATGGTGGAAGGCCAGCCACGGGCATACCAAGACCGAGGCCATGGACGTTGTGGATAGGGACATAACGGGCATGTCTAAAAGGTGGTAACGGTCATGGGTTGTGGTTGACCACGACCGTGATATTCATTAGGCCACAAGCGTGATAGATAGGAAACATAAGGCGTTGCCGGGGAGCGAGAACAAGAAGTAAACGCAAAGGAAATTTAGTGAAAGACTCATACGATTGAAGGGGAAAAGATGGAACGAGTTCAAATTTGAATTGCGGAAATAACCAAGTTAAGAAAAAATCCATACAAGTCTCGGTTTCGGAAACGAGAAACAAGGGAAAAAAACAATAAGGTCGAAAATAAGTAAGGAAAATGGTAAAAAGAAGTTTATGTTCATCTCGAAAGCGTGTTAAGGTTGAAGACGGTAGTGGTGCTTGAAACTTTGAAGACCGTCGGTTACGTGCTTGACGGTATGTCACCCAAGGGCTTGATGGGTAGTGATCATGGTCTTGTATGAAGTTAGTCACGGGCATGGTGGAAGGCCGGCCACGGGCATACCAAGAGCGAGGCCATGGACGTTGTGGATAGGGACATAACGGGCATGTCTAAAAGGTGGTAACGGTCATGGGTTGTGGTTGACCACGGCCGTGATATTGATTAGGCCACAAGCGTGATAGATAGGAAACATAAGGCGTTGCCGGGGAGCGAGAACGAGAAGTAAACGCAAAGGAAATTTAGTGAAAGACTCATACGATTGAAGGGGAAAAGATGAAACGAGTTCAAATTTGAATTGTGGAAATAACCAAGTTTAGACAAAATCCATACAAGTCTCGGTTTCGGAAACGAGAAACAAGGGAAAAAAACAATAAGTTCGAGAAAATAAGTAAGGAAAATCGTAAAAAGAAGTTTATGTTCATCTCAGAGAGCGTGTTAAGGTTGAAGACAGCAGTGGTGCTTGATATTTCGAAGACCAGTCAGTTACCTGCTTGACGGTATGTCACCCAAGGGCTTGATGGGTAGCTTATCATGGTCTTGTCTGAAGTTAGTCACGGGCATGGTGGAAGGCCAGCCACGGGCATACCAAGAGCCGGCCATGGACGTTATGGATAGGGACATAACAGGCATGTCTAAAAGGTAGTAACGGTCATGGGTTGTGGTTGACCACGACCGTGATATTCATTAGGCCACAAGTGTGATAGATAGGAAACATAAGGCGGTGCCGGGGAGCGAACAAGAAGTAAACGCAAAGGAAATTTAGTGAAAGACTCATACGATTGAAGGGGAAATGATGGAACCAGTTCAAATTTGAATTGCGGCAATAACCAAGTTCAGAAAAAATCCATACAAGTCTCGGTTTCGGAAACGAGAAACAAGGGAAAAAACAATAAGGTCGAAAATAAGTAAGGAAAATGGTAAAAAGAAGTTTATGTTCATCTCGAAGCGTGTTAAGGTTGAAGACGGTAGTGGTGCTGGAAACATTGAAGACCAGTCAGTTACGTGCTTGACGATATGTCACCCAAGGGCTTGATGGGTAGCTGATCATGGTCCTGTATGAAGTTAGTCACGGGCATGGTGGAAGGCCAGCCACGGGCATACCAAGACCAGGCCATGGACGTTGTGGATAGGGACATAACGGGCATGTCTAAAAGGTGGTAACGGTCATGGGTTGTGGTTGACCACGACCGTGATATTGATTAGGCCACAAGCGTGATAGATAGGAAACATAAGGCGTTGCCAGGGAGCAGAACAAGAAGTAAACGCAAAGGAAATTTAGTGAAAGACTCATACGATTGAAGGGGAAAAGATGAAACGAGTTCAAATTTGAATTGTGGAAATAACCAAGTTTAGACAAAATCCATACAAGTCTCGGTTTCGGAAACGAGAAACAAGGGAAAAAAACAATAAGTTCGAGAAATAAGTAAGGAAAATCGTAAAAAGAAGTTTATGTTCATCTCGAGAGAGCGTGTTAAGGTTGAAGACGGTAGTGGTGCTTGATATTTCGAAGACCAGTCAGTTACGTGCTTGACGGTATGTCACCCAAGGGCTTGATGGGTAGCTTATCATGGTCTTGTCTGAAGTTAGTCACGGGCATGGTGGAAGGCCAGCCACGGGCATACCAAGAGCAGGCCATGGACGTTATGGATAGGGACATAACGGGCATGTCTAAAAGGTGGTAACGGTCATGGGTTGTGGTTGACCACGACCGTGATATTCATTAGGCCACAAGTGTGATAGATAGGAAACATAAGGCGGTGCCGGGGAGCGAACAAGAAGTAAACGCAAAGGAAATTTAGTGAAAGACTCATACGATTGAAGGGGAAATGATGGAACCAGTTCAAATTTGAATTGCGGCAATAACCAAGTTCAGAAAAAATCCATACAAGTCTCGGTTTCGGAAATGAGAAACAAGGGAAAAAACAATAAGGTCAGAAATAAGTAAGGAAAATGGTAAAAAGAAGTTTATGTTCATCTCGAAAGCGTGTTAAGGTTGAAGACGGTAGTGGTGCTTGAAACATTGAAGACCAGTCAGTTACGTGCTTGACGATATGTCACCCAAGGGCTTGATGGGTAGCTGATCATGGTCCTGTATGAAGTTAGTCACGGGCATGGTGGAAGGCCAGCCACGGGCATACCAAGACCAGGCCATGGACGTTGTGGATAGGGACATAACGGGCATGTCTAAAAGGTGGTAACGGTCATGGGTTGTGGTTGACCACGACCGTGATATTGATTAGGCCACAAGCCTGATAGATAGGAAACATAAGGCGTTGCCAGGGAGCAGAACAGGAAGTAAACGCAAAGGAAATTTAGTGAAAGACTCAATACGATTGAAGGGGAAAAGATGAAACGAGTTCAAATTTGAATTGTGGAAATAACCAAGTTTAGACAAAATCCATACAAGTCTCGGTTTCGGAAACGAGAAACAAGGGAAAAAAACAATAAGTTCGAAATAAGTAAGGAAAATCGTAAAAAGAAGTTTATGTTTATCTCAGAGAGCGTGTTAAGGTTGAAGACAGCAGTGGTGCTTGATATTTCGAAGACCAGTCAGTTACCTGCTTGACGGTATGTCACCCAAGGGCTTGATGGGTAGCTTATCATGGTCTTGTCTGAAGTTAGTCACGGGCATGGTGGAAGGCCAGCCACGGGCATACCAAGAGCAGGCCATGGACGTTATGGATAGGGACATAACGGGCATGTCTAAAAGGTAGTAACGGTCATGGGTTGTGGTTGACCACGACCGTGATATTCATTAGGCCACAAGTGTGATAGATAGGAAACATAAGGCGGTGCCAGGGAGCAGAACAAGAAGTAAACGCAAAGGAAATTTAGTGAAAGACTCATACGATTGAAGGGGAAAAGATGGAACCAGTTCAAATTTGAATTGCGGCAATAACCAAGTTAAGAAAAAATCCATACAAGTCTCGCTTTCGGAAACGAGAAACAAGGGAAAAAAAACAATAAGGTCAGAAATAAGTAAGGAAAATGGTAAAAAGAAGTTTATGTTCATCTCAAAAGCGTGTTAAGGTTGAAGACGGTAGTGGGGCTGGAAACATTGAAGACTAGTCAGTTACGTGGTTGACGGTATGTCACCCAAGGGCTTGATGGGTAGCTGATCATGGTCTTGTATGAAGTTAGTCACGGGCATGGTGGAAGGCCAGCCACGGGCATACCAAGACCTGGCCATGGACGTTGTGGATAGGGACATAACGGGCATGTCTAAAATGTGGTAACGGTCATGGGTTGTGGTTGACCACGACCGTGATATTGATTAGGCCACAAGCCTGATAGATAGGAAACATAAGGCGTTGCCGAGGGAGCGAACAGGAAGTAAACGCAAAGGAAATTTAGTGAAAGACTCAATACGATTGAAGGGGAAAAGATGAAACGAGTTCAAATTTGAATTGTGGAAATAACCAAGTTTAGACAAAATCCATACAAGTCTCGGTTTCGGAAACGAGAAACAAGGGAAAAAAACAATAAGTTCATAAATAAGTAAGGAAAATCGTAAAAAGAAGTTTATGTTCATCTCAGAGAGCGTGTTAAGGTTGAAGACAGCAGTGGTGCTTGATATTTCGAAGACCAGTCAGTTACCTGCTTGACGGTATGTCACCCAAGGGCTTGATGGGTAGCTTATCATGGTCTTGTCCGAAGTTAGTCACGGGCATGGTGGAAGGCCGGCCACGGGCATACCAAGAGCGAGCCATGGACGTTATGGATAGGGACATAACGGGCATGTCTAAAAGGTAGTAACGGTCATGGGTTGTGGTTGACCACGACCGTGATATTCATTAGGCCACAAGCGTGATAGATAGGAAACATAAGGCGGTGCCGGGGAGCGAACAAGAAGTAAACGCAAAGGAAATTTAGTGAAAGACTCATACGATTGAAGGGGAAAAGATGGAACCGAGTTCAAATTTGAATTGCGGCAATAACCAAGTTAAGAAAAATCCATACAAGTCTCGCTTTCGGAAACGAGAAACAAGGGAAAAAAAACAATAAGGTCGAAATAAGTAAGGAAAATGGTAAAAAGAAGTTTATGTTCATCTCGAAAGCGTGTTAAGGTTGAAGACGGTAGTGGTGCTTGAAACATTGAAGACTAGTCGGTTACGTGCTTGACGGTATGTCACCCAAGGGCTTGATGGGTAGCTGATCATGGTCTTGTATGAAGTTAGTCACGGGCATGGTGGAAGGCCAGCCACGGGCATACCAAGACCGGCCATGGACGTTGTGGATAGGGACATAACGGGCATGTCTAAAATGTGGTAACGGTCATGGGTTGTGGTTGACCACGACCGTGATATTGATTAGGCCACAAGCCCGATAGATAGGAAACATAAGGCGTTGCCGGGGAGCGAAACGAGAAGTAAACGCAAAGGAAATTTAGTGAAAGACTCAATACGATTGAAGGGGAAAAGATGAAACGAGTTCAAATTTGAATTGTGGAAATAACCAAGTTTAGACAAAATCCATACAAGTCTCGGTTTCGGAAACGAGAAACAAGGGAAAAAAACAATAAGTTCAGAAATAAGTAAGGAAAATCGTAAAAAGAAGTTTATGTTCATCTCAGAGAGCGTGTTAAGGTTGAAGACAGCAGTGGTGCTTGATATTTCGAAGACCAGTCAGTTACCTGCTTGACGGTATGTCACCCAAGGGCTTGATGGGTAGCTTATCATGGTCTTTTCCGAAGTTAGTCACGGGCATGGTGGAAGGCCGGCCACGGGCATACCAAGAGCGAGGCCATGGACGTTATGGATAGGGACATAACGGGCATGTCTAAAAGGTAGTAACGGTCATGGGTTGTGGTTGACCACGACCGTGATATTCATTAGGCCACAAGTGTGATAGATAGGAAACATAAGGCGGTGCCGGGGAGCAGAACAAGAAGTAAACGCAAAGGAAATTTAGTGAAAGACTCATACGATTGAAGGGGAAAAGATGGAACCGAGTTCAAATTTGAATTGCGGCAATAACCAAGTTAAGAAAAAATCCATACAAGTCTCGCTTTCGGAAACGAGAAACAAGGGAAAAAAAACAATAAGGTCAGAAATAAGTAAGGAAAATGGTAAAAAGAAGTTTATGTTCATCTCAGAAAGCGTGTTAAGGTTGAAGACGGTAGTGGTGCTTGGAAACATTGAAGACTAGTCGGTTACGTGCTTGACGGTATGTCACCCAAGGGCTTGATGGGTAGCTGATCATGGTCTTGTATGAAGTTAGTCACGGGCATGGTGGAAGGCCGGCCACGGGCATACCAAGAGCAGGCCATGGACGTTGTGGATAGGGACATAACGGGCATGTCTAAAAGGTGGTAACGGTCATGGGTTGTGGTTGACCACGACCGTGATATTGATTAGGCCACAAGCCTGATAGATAGGAAACATAAGGCGTTGCCAGGGAGCAGAACAGGAAGTAAACGCAAAGGAAATTTAGTGAAAGACTCAATACGATTGAAGGGGAAAAGATGAAACGAGTTCAAATTTGAATTGTGGAAATAACCAAGTTTAGACAAAATCCATACAAGTCTCGGTTTCGGAAACGAGAAACAAGGGAAAAAAACAATAAGTTCGAAATAAGTAAGGAAAATCGTAAAAAGAAGTTTATGTTCATCTCGGAGAGCGTGTTAAGGTTGAAGACGGCGGTGGTGCTTGATATTTCGAAGACCGATCGGTTACGTGCTTGACGGTATGTCACCCAAGGGCTTGATGGGTAGCTTATCATGGTCTTGTCGAAGTTAGTCACGGGCATGGTGGAAGGCCGGCCACGGGCATACCAAGAGCGAGGCCATGGACGTTATGGATAGGGACATAACGGGCATGTCTAAAAGGTAGTAACGGTCATGGGTTGTGGTTGACCACGACCGTGATATTCATTAGGCCACAAGTGTGATAGATAGGAAACATAAGGCGGTGCCAGGGAGCAGAACAAGAAGTAAACGCAAAGGAAATTTAGTGAAAGACTCATACGATTGAAGGGGAAAAGAGGGAACCAGTTCAAATTTGAATTGCGGCAATAACCAAGTTAAGAAAAAATCCATACAAGTCTCGCTTTCGGAAACGAGAAACAAGGGAAAAAAACAATAAGGTCAGAAATAAGTAAGGAAAATGGTAAAAAGAAGTTTATGTTCATCTCAGAAAGCGTGTTAAGGTTGAAGACAGTAGTGGTGCTGGAAACATTGAAGACTAGTCGGTTACGTGGTTGACGGTATGTCACCCAAGGGCTTGATGGGTAGCTGATCATGGTCTTGTATGAAGTTAGTCACGGGCATGGTGGAAGGCCAGCCACGGGCATACCAAGACCGAGGCCATGGACGTTGTGGATAGGGACATAACGGGCATGTCTAAAAGGTGGTAACGGTCATGGGTTGTGGTTGACCACGACCGTGATATTGATTAGGCCACAAGCCTGATAGATAGGAAACATAAGGCGTTGCCAGGGAGCAGAACAGGAAGTAAACGCAAAGGAAATTTAGTGAAAGACTCAATACGATTGAAGGGGAAAAGATGAAACGAGTTCAAATTTGAATTGTGGAAATAACCAAGTTTAGACAAAATCCATACAAGTCTCGGTTTCGGAAACGAGAAACAAGGGAAAAAAACAATAAGTTCGGAAATAAGTAAGGAAAATCGTAAAAAGAAGTTTATGTTCATCTCAGAGAGCGTGTTAAGGTTGAAGACAGTAGTGGTGCTTGATATTTCGAAGACCAGTCAGTTACCTGCTTGACGGTATGTCACCCAAGGGCTTGATGGGTAGCTTATCATGGTCTTGTCTGAAGTTAGTCACGGGCATGGTGGAAGGCCAGCCACGGGCATACCAAGAGCAGGCCATGGACGTTATGGATAGGGACATAACGGGCATGTCTAAAAGGTAGTAACGGTCATGGGTTGTGGTTGACCACGACCGTGATATTCATTAGGCCACAAGCGTGATAGATAGGAAACATAAGGCGGTGCCAGGGAGCGAGAACAAGAAGTAAACGCAAAGGAAATTTAGTGAAAGACTCATACGATTGAAGGGGAAAAGATGGAACGAGTTCAAATTTGAATTGCGGAAATAACCAAGTTTAGACAAAATCCATACAAGTCTCGGTTTCGGAAACGAGAAAGAAGGGAAAAAAAACAATAAGGTCGAGAAATAAGTAAGGAAAATGGTAAAAAGAAGTTTATGTTCATCTCGAGAAGCGTGTTAAGGTTGAAGACGGTAGTGGTGCTTGGAAACATTGAAGACTAGTCGGTTACGTGCTTGACGGTATGTCACCCAAGGGCTTGATGGGTAGCTGATCATGGTCTTGTATGAAGTTAGTCACGGGCATGGTGGAAGGCCGGCCACGGGCATACCAAGACCGAGGCCATGGACGTTGTGGATAGGGACATAACGGGCATGTCTAAAATGGTGGTAACGGTCATGGGTTGTGGTTGACCACGACCGTGATATTGATTAGGCCACAAGCGTGATAGATAGGAAACATAAGGCGTTGCCGGGGAGCGAACAAGAAAATAAACGCAAAGGAAATTTAGTGAAAGACTCATACGATTGAAGGGGAAAAGATGAAACGAGTTCAAATTTGAATTGCGGAAATAACCAAGTTTAGACAAAATCCATACAAGTCTCGGTTTCGGAAACGAGAAACAAGGGAAAAAAACAATAAGTTCAGAAATAAGTAAGGAAAATCGTAAAAAGAAGTTTATGTTCATCTCGAAGCGCGTGTTAAGGTTGAAGACGATGATGGTGCTTGATATTTCGAAGACTAGTCAGTTACGTGCTTGACGGTATGTCACCCAAGGGCTTGATGGGTAGATTATCATGGTCTTGTCTGAAGTTAGTCACGGGCATGGTGGAAGGCCAGCCACGGGCATACCAAGAGCAGGCCTTGGACGTTATGGATAGGGACATAACGGGCATGTCTAAAAGGTGGTAACGGTCATGGGTTGTGGTTGACCACAACCGTGATATTCATTAGGCCACAAGCATGATAGATAGGAAACATAAGGCGGTGCCGGGGAGCGAACAAGAAGTAAACGCAAAGGAAATTTAGTGAAAGACTCATACGATTGAAGGGGAAAAGATGGAACCAGTTCAAATTTGAATTGCGGAAATAACCAAGTTTAGACAAAATCCATACAAGTCTCGGTTTCGGAAACGAGAAACAAGGGAAAAAAACAATATGTTCATAAATAAGTAAGGAAAATCGTAAAAAGAAGTTTATGTTCATCTCAGAGAGCGTGTTAAGGTTGAAGACAGTAGTGGTGCTTGATATTTCGAAGACCAGTCAGTTACGTGCTTGACGGTATGTCACCCAAGGGCTTGATGGGTAGCTTATCATGGTCTTGTCTGAAGTTAGTCACGGGCATGGTGGAAGGCCAGCCACGGGCATACCAAGAGCAGGCCATGGACGTTATGGATAGGGACATAACAGGCATGTCTAAAAGGTGGTAACGGTCATGGGTTGTGGTTGACCACGACCGTGATATTGATTAGGCCACAAGCGTGATAGATAGGAAACATAAGGCGTTGCCAGGGAGCGAACAAGAAGTAAACGCAAAGGAAATTTAGTGAAAGACTCATACGATTGAAGGGGAAAAGATGAAACGAGTTCAAATTTGAATTGCGGAAATAACCAAGTTTAGACAAAATCCATACAAGTCTCGGTTTCGGAAACGAGAAACAAGGGAAAAAAACAATAAGTTCGAGAAATAAGTAAGGAAAATCGTAAAAAGAAGTTTATGTTCATCTCGGAGAGAGCGTGTTAAGGTTGAAGACAGCAGTGGTGCTTGATATTTCGAAGACCAGTCAGTTACGTGCTTGACGGTATGTCACCCAAGGGCTTGATGGGTAGCTTATCATGGTCTTGTCCGAAGTTAGTCACGGGCATGGTGGAAGGCCAGCCACGGGCATACCAAGAGCAGGCCATGGACGTTATGGATAGGGACATAACGGGCATGTCTAAAAGGTGGTAACGGTCATGGGTTGTGGTTGACCACGACCGTGATATTCATTAGGCCACAAGCGTGATAGATAGGAAACATAAGGCGGTGCCGGGAGCGAAACAAGAAGTGAACGCAAAGGAAATTTAGTGAAAGACTCATACGATTGAAGGGGAAATGATGGAACCGGTTCAAATTTGAATTGCGGCAATAACCAAGTTCGAAAAAAAATCCATACAAGTCTCGCTTTCGGAAACGAGAAACAAAGGAAAAAAAACAATAAGGTCGAGAAATAAGTAAGGAAAATGGTAAAAAGAAGTTTATGTTCATCTCGGAAAGCGTGTTAAGGTTGAAGACGGTAGTGGTCTTGAAACATTGAAGACTAGTCGGTTACGTGCTTGACGGTATGTCACCCAAGGGCTTGATGGGTAGCTGATCATGGTCTTGTATGAAGTTAGTCACGGGCATGGTGGAAGGCCGGCCACGGGCGTACCAAGAGCGAGGCCATGGACGTTGTGGATAGGGACATAACGGGCATGTCTAAAAGGTGATAACGGTCATGGGTTGTGGTTGACCACGACCGTGATATACATTAGGCCACAAGCGTGATAGATAGGAAACATAAGGCGGTTCCGGGGAGCGAAACAAGAAGTAAACGCAAAGGAAATTTAGTGAAAGACTCATACGATTGAAGGGGAAAAGATGAAACGAGTTCAAATTTGAATTGTGGAAATAACCAAGTTTAGACAAAATCCATACAAGTCTCGGTTTCGGAAACGAGAAACAAGGGAAAAAAACAATAAGTTCAGAAATAAGTAAGGAAAATCGTAAAAAGAAGTTTATGTTCATCTCAGAGAGCGTGTTAAGGTTGAAGACAGCAGTGGTGCTTGATATTTCGAAGACCGATCGGTTACGTGCTTCACGGTATGTCACCCAAGGGCTTGATGGGTAGCTTATCATGGTCTTGTTCGAAGTTAGTCACGGGCATGGTGGAAGGCCGGCCACGGGCATACCAAGAGCGAGGCCATGGACGTTATGGATAGGGACATAACGGGCATGTCTAAAAGGTGGTAACGGTCATGGGTTGTGGTTGACCACGACCGTGATATTCATTAGGCCACAAGCGTGATAGATAGGAAACATAAGGCGGTGCCGAGGGAGCGAGAACAAGAAGTGAAACGCAAAGGAAATTTAGTGAAAGACTCATACGATTGAAGGGGAAATGATGGAACCGGTTCAAATTTGAATTGCGGCAATAACCAAGTTTAGACAAAATCCATACAAGTCTCGGTTTCGGAAACGAGAAACAAGGGAAAAAAACAATAAGGTCGAGAAATAAGTAAGGAAAATGGTAAAAAGAAGTTTATGTTCATCTCGGAAAGCGTGTTAAGGTTGAAGACGGTAGTGGTGCTTGAAATATTCGAAGACTAGTCGGTTACGTGGTTGACGGTATGTCACCCAAGGGCTTGATGGGTAGATTATCATGGTCTTGTATGAAGTTAGTCACGGGCATGGTGGAAGGCCGGCCACGGGCATACCAAGACGAGGCCATGGACGTTGTGGATAGGGACATAACGGGCATGTCTAAAATGTGGTAACGGTCATGGGTTGTGGTTGACCACGACCGTGATATTGATTAGGCCACAAGCCTGATAGATAGGAAACATAAGGCGTTGCCAGGGAGCAGAACAGGAAGTAAACGCAAAGGAAATTTAGTGAAAGACTCAATACGATTGAAGGGGAAAAGATGAAACGAGTTCAAATTTGAATTGTGGAAATAACCAAGTTTAGACAAAATCCATACAAGTCTCGGTTTCGGAAACGAGAAACAAGGGAAAAAAACAATAAGTTCATAAATAAGTAAGGAAAATCGTAAAAAGAAGTTTATGTTCATCTCGAGAGAGCGTGTTAAGGTTGAAGACGGCGGTGGTGCTTGATATTTCGAAGACCGATCGGTTACGTGCTTGACGGTATGTCACCCAAGGGCTTGATGGGTAGCTTATCATGGTCTTGTCGAAGTTAGTCACGGGCATGGTGGAAGGCCGGCCACGGGCATACCAAGAGCGAGCCATGGACGTTATGGATAGGGACATAACGGGCATGTCTAAAAGGTGGTAACGGTCATGGGTTGTGGTTGACCACGACCGTGATATTCATTAGGCCACAAGCGTGATAGATAGGAAACATAAGGCGGTGCCGGGGAGCGAGAACAAGAAGTAAACGCAAAGGAAATTTAGTGAAAGACTCATACGATTGAAGGGGAAAAGATGGAACCGGTTCAAATTTGAATTGCGGCAATAACCAAGTTAAGAAAAAATCCATACAAGTCTCGGTTTCGGAAACGAGAAACAAGGGAAAAAAAACAATAAGGTCGGAAATAAGTAAGGAAAATGGTAAAAAGAAGTTTATGTTCATCTCGAAAGCGTGTTAAGGTTGAAGACGGTAGTGGTGCTTGAAATATTCGAAGACTAGTCGGTTACGTGCTTGACGGTATGTCACCCAAGGGCTTGATGGGTAGATTATCATGGTCTTGTATGAAGTTAGTCACGGGCATGGTGGAAGGCCAGCCACGGGCATACCAAGAGCGAGGCCATGGACGTTATGGATAGGGACATAACGGGCATGTCTAAAAGGTGGTAACGGTCATGGGTTGTGGTTGACCACGACCGTGATATTCATTAGGCCACAAGCATGATAGATAGGAAACATAAGGCGTTGCCGGGGAGCGAAACAAGAAGTAAACTCAAAGGAAATTTAGTGAAAGACTCATACGATTGAAGGGGAAAAGATGGAACGAGTTCAAATTTGAATTGTGGAAATAACCAAGTTTAGACAAAATCCACACAAGTCTCGGTTTCGGAAACGAGAAACAAGGGAAAAAAACAATAAGTTCGTAAATAAGTAAGGAAAATCGTAAAAAGAAGTTTATGTTCATCTCGGAGAGCGTGTTAAGGTTGAAGACGGCAGTGGTGCTTGATATTTCGAAGACTAGTCAGTTACGTGCTTGACGGTATGTCACCCAAGGGCTTGATGGGTAGATTATCATGGTCTTGTCTGAAGTTAGTCACGGGCATGGTGGAAGGCCAGCCACGGGCATACCAAGAGCAGGCCTTGGACGTTATGGATAGGGACATAACGGGCATGTCTAAAAGGTGGTAACGGTCATGGGTTGTGGTTGACCACAACCGTGATATTCATTAGGCCACAAGCATGATAGATAGGAAACATAAGGCGGTGCCAGGGAGCAGAACAAGAAGTGAACGCAAAGGAAATTTAGTGAAAGACTCATACGATTGAAGGGGAAAAGATGGAACCGGTTCAAATTTGAATTGCGGAAATAACCAAGTTTAGACAAAATCCATACAAGTCTCGGTTTCGGAAACGAGAAACAAGGGAAAAAAAACAATAAGTTCGAAAATAAGTAAGGAAAATCGTAAAAAGAAGTTTATGTTCATCTCGCAAAGCGTGTTAAGGTTGAAGACAATAGTGGTGCTTGATATTTCGAAGACTAGTCGGTTACGTGCTTGACGGTATGTCACCCAAGGGCTTGATGGGTAGATTATCATGGTCTTGTCTGAAGTTAGTCACGGGCATGGTGGAAGGCCAGCCACGGGCATACCAAGAGCAGGCCTTGGACGTTATGGATAGGGACATAACGGGCATGTCTAAAAGGTGGTAACGGTCATGGGTTGTGGTTCACCACGACCGTGATATTCATTAGGCCACAAGCGTGATAGAGAGGAAACATAAGGTGGTGCAAGGGGAGCGAACAAGAAGTGAACGCAAAGGAAATTTAGTGAAAGACTCATACGATTGAAGGGGAAAAGATGGAACGAGTTCAAATTTGAATTGCGGAAATAACCAAGTTTAGACAAAATCCATACAAGTCTCGGTTTCGGAAACGAGAAACAAGGGAAAAAAACAATATGTTCATAAATAAGTAAGGAAAATCGTAAAAAGAAGTTTATGTTCATCTCAGAGAGCGTGTTAAGGTTGAAGACAGTAGTGGTGCTTGATATTTCGAAGACTAGTCAGTTACGTGCTTGACGGTATGTCACCCAAGGGCTTGATGGGTAGATTATCATGGTCTTGTCTTAAGTTAGTAACGGGCATGGTGGAAGGCCATCCACGGGCATACCAAGAGCAGGCCTTGGACGTTATGGATAGGGACATAACGGGCATGTCTAAAAGGTGGTAACGGTCATGGGTTGTGGTTGACCACAACCGTGATATTCATTAGGCCACAAGCATGATAGATAGGAAACATAAGGTGGTGCAAGGGAGCGAGAACAAGAAGTGAACGCAAAGGAAATTTAGTGAAAGACTCATACGATTGAAGGGGAAATGATGGAACCAGTTCAAATTTGAATTGCGGCAATAACCAAGTTCAGAAAAAATCCATACAAGTCTCAGTTTCGGAAACGAGAAACAAAGGAAAAAAAACAATAAGGTCAGAAATAAGTAAGGAAAATGGTAAAAAGAAGTTTATGTTCATCTCAGAAAGCGTGTTAAGGTTGAAGACAGTAGTGGTGCTTGGAAACTTTGAAGACCGGTCGGTTACGTGCTTGACGGTATGTCACCCAAGGGCTTGATGGGTAGGCGATCATGGTCTTGTATGAAGTAAGTCACGGGCATGGTGGAAGGCCAGCCACGGGCGTACCAAGAGCGAGGCCATGGACGTTGTGGATATGGACATAACGGGCATGTCTAAAAGGTGATAACGGTCATGGGTTGTGGTTGACCACGACCGTGATATACATTAGGCCACAAGCGTGATAGATAGGAAACATAAGGCGGTTCCAGGGAGCAGAACAAGAAGTAAACGCAAAGGAAATTTAGTGAAAGACTCATACGATTGAAGGGGAAAAGATGAAACAAGTTCAAATTTGAATCGCGGAAATAACCAAGTTTAGACAAAATCCATACAAGTCTCGGATTCGGAAACGAGAAACAAGGAAAAAAACAATAAGTTCATAAATAAGTAAGGAAAATGCTAAAAAGAAGTTTATGTTATTCTCAGAGGGCGTGTTAAGGTTGAAGATAGTAGTGGTGCTTGATATTTCGAAGACCAGTCAGTTACGTGCTTCACGGTATGTCACCCAAGGGCTTGATGGGTAGCTTATCATGGTCTTGTTTGAAGTTAGTCACGGGCATGGTGGAAGGCCAGCCACGGGCATACCAAGAGCAGGCCATGGACGTTATGGATAGGGACATAACGGGCATGTCTAAAAGGTGGTAACGGTCATGGGTTGTGGTTCACCACGACCGTGATATTCATTAGGCCACAAGCGTGATAGAGAGGAAACATAAGGTGGTGCAAGGGAGCGAAACAAGAAGTGAACGCAAAGGAAATTTAGTGAAAGACTCATACGATTGAAGGGGAAATGATGGAACCAGTTCAAATTTGAATTGCGGAAATAACCAAGTTTAGACAAAATCCATACAAGTCTCGGTTTCGGAAACGAGAAACAAGGGAAAAAAACAATAAGTTCAGAAATAAGTAAGGAAAATCGTAAAAAGAAGTTTATGTTCATCTCACAGCGCGTGTTAAGGTTGAAGACAGTACTGGTGCTTGATATTTCGAAGACTAGTCAGTTACGTGCTTGACGGTATGTCACCCAAGGGCTTGATGGGTAGATTATCATGGTCTTGTCCGAAGTTAGTCACGGGCATGGTGGAAGGCCAGCCACGGGCATACCAAGAGCGAGCCTTGGACGTTATGGATAGGGACATAACGGGCATGTCTAAAAGGTGGTAATGGTCATGGGTTTTGGTTGACCACAACCGTTATATTCATTAGGCCACAAGCATGATAGATAGGAAACATAAGGCGGTGCCAGGGAGCAGAACAAGAACTAAACACAAAGGAAATTTGGTGAAAGACTCATACGATTGAAGGGGAAAAGATGGAACCAGTTCAAATTTGAATTGCGGAAATAACCAAGTTTAGACAAAATCCATACAAGTCTCGGTTTCGGAAACGAGAAACAAGGGAAAAAAACAATATGTTCATAAATAAGTAAGGAAAATCGTAAAAAGAAGTTTATGTTCATCTCGTAGAGGGTGTTAAGGTTGAAGACAGTAGTGGTGCTTGATATTTCGAAGACCAGTCAGTTACGTGCTTCACGGTATGTCACCCAAGGGCTTGATGGCTAGCTTATCATGGTCTTGTCTGAAGTTAGTCACGGGCATGGTGGAAGGCCAGCCACGGGCATACCAAGAGCAGGCCATGGACGTTATGGATAGGGACATAACGGGCATGTCTAAAAGGTGGTAACGGTCATGGGTTGTGGTTCACCACGACCGTGATATTCATTAGGCCACAAGCGTGATAGAGAGGAAACATAAGGTGGTGCAAGGGAGCGAACAAGAAGTGAACGCAAAGGAAATTTAGTGAAAGACTCATACGATTGAAGGGGAAATGATGGAACCGAGTTCAAATTTGAATTGCGGAAATAACCAAGTTTAGACAAAATCCATACAAGTCTCGGTTTCGGAAACGAGAAACAAGGGAAAAAAACAATAAGTTCGAAATAAGTAAGGAAAATCGTAAAAAGAAGTTTATGTTCATCTCACGACGCGTGTTAAGGTTGAAGACGATGCGGTGCTTGATATTTCGAAGACTAGTCGGTTACGTGCTTGACGGTATGTCACCCAAGGGCTTGATGGGTAGATTATCATGGTCTTGTCCGAAGTTAGTCACGGGCATGGTGGAAGGCCCGCCACGGGCATACCAAGAGCAGGCCTTGGACGTTATGGATAGGGACATAACGGGCATGTCTAAAAGGTGGTAATGGTCATGGGTTTTGGTTGACCACAACCGTTATATTCATTAGGCCACAAGCATGATAGATAGGAAACATAAGGCGGTGCCAGGGAGCAGAACAAGAACTAAACACAAAGGAAATTTGGTGAAAGACTCATACGATTGAAGGGGAAAAGATGGAACCGAGTTCAAATTTGAATTGCGGAAATAACCAAGTTTAGACAAAATCCATACAAGTCTCGGTTTCGGAAACGAGAAACAAGGGAAAAAAACAATAAGTTCGTAAATAAGTAAGGAAAATCGTAAAAAGAAGTTTATGTTCATCTCGTAGCGCGTGTTAAGGTTGAAGACGGTAGTGGTGCTTGATATTTCGAAGACTAGTCGGTTACGTGCTTGACGGTATGTCACCCAAGGGCTTGATGGGTAGATTATCATGGTCTTGTCTGAAGTTAGTCACGGGCATGGTGGAAGGCCGGCCACGGGCATACCAAGAGCGTGCCTTGGACGTTATGGATAGGGACATAACGGGCATGTCTAAAAGGTGGTAACGGTCATGGGTTGTGGTTGACCACAACCGTGATATTCATTAGGCCACAAGCATGATAGATAGGAAACATAAGGTGGTGCAAGGGAGCAGAACAAGAAGTGAACGCAAAGGAAATTTAGTGAAAGACTCATACGATTGAAGGGGAAATGATGGAACCAGTTCAAATTTGAATTGCGGAAATAACCAAGTTTAGACAAAATCCATACAAGTCTCGGTTTCGGAAACGAGAAACAAGGGAAAAAAACAATAAGTTCAGAAATAAGTAAGGAAAATCGTAAAAAGAAGTTTATGTTCATCTCAGAGCGCGTGTTAAGGTTGAAGACAGTAGTGGTGCTTGATATTTCGAAGACTAGTCGGTTACGTGCTTGACGGTATGTCACCCAAGGGCTTGATGGGTAGATTATCATGGTCTTGTCTGAAGTTAGTCACGGGCATGGTGGAAGGCCAGCCACGGGCATACCAAGAGCAGGCCTTGGACGTTATGGATAGGGACATAACGGGCATGTCTAAAAGGTGGTAATGGTCATGGGTTTTGGTTGACCACAACCGTTATATTCATTAGGCCACAAGCATGATAGATAGGAAACATAAGGCGGTGCCGGGGAGCAGAACAAGAACTAAACACAAAGGAAATTTGGTGAAAGACTCATACGATTGAAGGGGAAAAGATGGAACCAGTTCAAATTTGAATTGCGGAAATAACCAAGTTTAGACAAAATCCATACAAGTCTCGGTTTCGGAAACGAGAAACAAGGGAAAAAAACAATATGTTCATAAATAAGTAAGGAAAATCGTAAAAAGAAGTTTATGTTCATCTCAGAGAGGGTGTTAAGGTTGAAGACAGTAGTGGTGCTTGATATTTCGAAGACCAGTCAGTTACGTGCTTCACGGTATGTCACCCAAGGGCTTGATGGCTAGCTTATCATGGTCTTGTCTGAAGTTAGTCACGGGCATGGTGGAAGGCCAGCCACGGGCATACCAAGAGCAGGCCATGGACGTTATGGATAGGGACATAACGGGCATGTCTAAAAGGTGGTAACGGTCATGGGTTGTGGTTCACCACGACCGTGATATTCATTAGGCCACAAGCGTGATAGAGAGGAAACATAAGGTGGTGCAAGGGAGCAGAACAAGAAGTGAACGCAAAGGAAATTTAGTGAAAGACTCATACGATTGAAGGGGAAATGATGGAACCAGTTCAAATTTGAATTGCGGAAATAACCAAGTTTAGACAAAATCCATACAAGTCTCGGTTTCGGAAACGAGAAACAAGGGAAAAAAACAATAAGTTCGTAAATAAGTAAGGAAAATCGTAAAAAGAAGTTTATGTTCATCTCACGGCGCGTGTTAAGGTTGAAGACGATAGCGGTGCTTGATATTTCGAAGACTAGTCGATTACGTGCTTGACGGTATGTCACCCAAGGGCTTGATGGGTAGATTATCATGGTCTTGTCTGAAGTTAGTCACGGGCATGGTGGAAGGCCTGCCACGGGCATACCAAGAGCAGGCCTTGGACGTTATGGATAGGGACATAACGGGCATGTCTAAAAGGTGGTAATGGTCATGGGTTTTGGTTGACCACAACCGTTATATTCATTAGGCCACAAGCATGATAGATAGGAAACATAAGGCGGTGCCAGGGAGCAGAACAAGAACTAAACACAAAGGAAATTTGGTGAAAGACTCATACGATTGAAGGGGAAAAGATGGAACCGAGTTCAAATTTGAATTGCGGAAATAACCAAGTTTAGACAAAATCCATACAAGTCTCGGTTTCGGAAACGAGAAACAAGGGAAAAAAACAATAAGTTCGTAAATAAGTAAGGAAAATCGTAAAAAGAAGTTTATGTTCATCTCGGAGAGCGCGTGTTAAGGTTGAAGACGTAGTGGTGCTTGATATTTCGAAGACTAGTCGGTTACGTGCTTGACGGTATGTCACCCAAGGGCTTGATGGGTAGATTATCATGGTCTTGTCCGAAGTTAGTCACGGGCATGGTGGAAGGCCAGCCACGGGCATACCAAGAGCGAGGCCTTGGACGTTATGGATAGGGACATAACGGGCATGTCTAAAAGGTGGTAACGGTCATGGGTTGTGGTTGACCACAACCGTGATATTCATTAGGCCACAAGCATGATAGATAGGAAACATAAGGTGGTGCAAGGGAGCGAAACAAGAAGTGAACGCAAAGGAAATTTAGTGAAAGACTCATACGATTGAAGGGGAAATGATGGAACCGGTTCAAATTTGAATTGCGGAAATAACCAAGTTTAGACAAAATCCATACAAGTCTCGGTTTCGGAAACGAGAAACAAGGGAAAAAAACAATAAGTTCAGAAATAAGTAAGGAAAATCGTAAAAAGAAGTTTATGTTCATCTCACAGCGCGTGTTAAGGTTGAAGACAGTACTGGTGCTTGATATTTCGAAGACTAGTCAGTTACGTGCTTGACGGTATGTCACCCAAGGGCTTGATGGGTAGATTATCATGGTCTTGTCTGAAGTTAGTCACGGGCATGGTGGAAGGCCAGCCACGGGCATACCAAGAGCAGGCCTTGGACGTTATGGATAGGGACATAACGGGCATGTCTAAAAGGTGGTAACGGTCATGGGTTGTGGTTGACCACAACCGTGATATTCATTAGGCCACAAGCATGATAGATAGGAAACATAAGGTGGTGCAAGGGAGCGAAACAAGAAGTGAACGCAAAGGAAATTTAGTGAAAGACTCATACGATTGAAGGGGAAATGATGGAACCGAGTTCAAATTTGAATTGCGGAAATAACCAAGTTTAGACAAAATCCATACAAGTCTCGGTTTCGGAAACGAGAAACAAGGGAAAAAAACAATAAGTTCAGAAATAAGTAAGGAAAATCGTAAAAAGAAGTTTATGTTCATCTCAGAGCGCGTGTTAAGGTTGAAGACGATGCGGTGCTTGATATTTCGAAGACTAGTCGGTTACGTGCTTGACGGTATGTCACCCAAGGGCTTGATGGGTAGATTATCATGGTCTTGTCCGAAGTTAGTCACGGGCATGGTGGAAGGCCAGCCACGGGCATACCAAGAGCAGGCCTTGGACGTTATGGATAGGGACATAACGGGCATGTCTAAAAGGTGGTAACGGTCATGGGTTGTGGTTCACCACGACCGTGATATTCATTAGGCCACAAGCGTGATAGAGAGGAAACATAAGGTGGTGCAAGGGAGCAGAACAAGAAGTGAACGCAAAGGAAATTTAGTGAATGACTCATACGATTGAAGGGGAAATGATGGAACCAGTTCAAATTTGAATTGCGGAAATAACCAAGTTTAGACAAAATCCATACAAGTCTCGGTTTCGGAAACGAGAAACAAGGGAAAAAAACAATAAGTTCAGAAATAAGTAAGGAAAATCGTAAAAAGAAGTTTATGTTCATCTCAGAGCGCGTGTTAAGGTTGAAGACAGTAGTGGTGCTTGATATTTCGAAGACTAGTCAGTTACGTGCTTGACGGTATGTCACCCAAGGGCTTGATGGGTAGATTATCATGGTCTTGTCTTAAGTTAGTAACGGGCATGGTGGAAGGCCATCCACGGGCATACCAAGAGCAGGCCTTGGACGTTATGGATAGGGACATAACGGGCATGTCTAAAAGGTGGTAACGGTCATGGGTTGTGGTTGACCACAACCGTGATATTCATTAGGCCACAAGCATGATAGATAGGAAACATAAGGTGGTGCAAGGGAGCAGAACAAGAAGTGAACGCAAAGGAAATTTAGTGAAAGACTCATACGATTGAAGGGGAAATGATGGAACCAGTTCAAATTTTAATTGCGGCAATAACCATGTTCAGAAAAAATCCATACAAGTCTCAGTTTCGGAAACGAGAAACAAAGGAAAAAAAACAATAAGGTCAGAAATAAGTAAGGAAAATGGTAAAAAGAAGTTTATGTTCATCTCAGAAAGCGTGTTAAGGTTGAAGACAGTAGTGGTGCTTGAAACTTTGAAGACCGATCGGTTACGTGCTTGACGGTATGTCACCCAAGGGCTTGATGGGTAGCCGATCATGGTCTTGTATGAAGTAAGTCACGGGCATGGTGGAAGGCCGGCCACGGGCGTACCAAGAGCAAAGCCATGGACGTTGTGGATATGGACATAACGGGCATGTCTAAAGGTGATAACGGTCATGGGTTGTGGTTGACCACGACCGTGATATACATTAGGCCACAAGCGTGATAGATAGGAAACATAAGGCGGTTCCGGGGAGCGAACAAGAAGTAAACGCAAAGGAAATTTAGTGAAAGACTCATACGATTGAAGGGGAAAAGATGAAACAAGTTCAAATTTGAATCGCGGAAATAACCAAGTTTAGACAAAATCCATACAAGTCTCGGATTCGGAAACGAGAAACAAGCAAAAAAACAATAAGTTCATAAATAAGTAAGGAAAATGCTAAAAAGAAGTTTATGTTATTCTCAGAGGGCGTGTTAAGGTTGAAGATAGTAGTGGTGCTTGATATTTCGAAGACCGATCGCTACGTGCTTCACGGTATGTCACCCAAGGGCTTGATGGGTAGCTTATCATGGTCTTGTTTGAAGTTAGTCACGGGCATGGTGGAAGGCCAGCCACGGGCATACCAAGAGCGGGGCCATGGACGTTATGGATAGGGACATAACGGGCATGTCTAAAAGGTGGTAACGGTCATGGGTTGTGGTTCACCACGACCGTGATATTCATTAGGCCACAAGCGTGATAGAGAGGAAACATAAGGTGGTGCAAGGGAGCGAACAAGAAGTGAACGCAAAGGAAATTTAGTGAAAGACTCATACGATTGAAGGGGAAATGATGGAACCGAGTTCAAATTTGAATTGCGGAAATAACCAAGTTTAGACAAAATCCATACAAGTCTCGGTTTCGGAAACGAGAAACAAGGGAAAAAAACAATAAGTTCAGAAATAAGTAAGGAAAATCGTAAAAAGAAGTTTATGTTCATCTCAGAGCGCGTGTTAAGGTTGAAGACAGTAGTGGTGCTTGATATTTCGAAGACTAGTCAGTTACGTGCTTGACGGTATGTCACCCAAGGGCTTGATGGGTAGATTATCATGGTCTTGTCTGAAGTTAGTCACGGGCATGGTGGAAGGCCTGCCACGGGCATACCAAGAGCGTGCCTTGGACGTTATGGATAGGGACATAACGGGCATGTCTAAAAGGTGGTAACGGTCATGGGTTGTGGTTGACCACGACCGTGATATTGATTAGGCCACAAGCCTGATAGATAGGAAACATAAGGCGTTGCCAGGGAGCAGAACAAGAAGTAAACGCAAAGGAAATTTAGTGAAAGACTCATACGATTGAAGGGGAAAAGATGAAACGAGTTCAAATTTGAATTGTGGAAATAACCAAGTTTAGACAAAATCCATACAAGTCTCGGTTTCGGAAACGAGAAACAAGGGAAAAAAACAATAAGTTCAGAAATAAGTAAGGAAAATCGTAAAAAGAAGTTTATGTTCATCTCAGAGAGCGTGTTAAGGTTGAAGACAGCAGTGGTGCTTGATATTTCGTAGACCGATCAGTTACGTGCTTGACGGTATGTCACCCAAGGGCTTGATGGGTAGCTTATCATGGTCTTGTCTGAAGTTAGTCACGGGCATGGTGGAAGGCCAGCCACGGGCATACCAAGAGCAGGCCATGGACGTTATGGATAGGGACATAACGGGCATGTCTAAAAGGTAGTAACGGTCATGGGTTGTGGTTGACCACGACCGTGATATTCATTAGGCCACAAGCGTGATAGATAGGAAACATAAGGCGGTGCCACGGAGCAGAACAAGAAGTAAACGCAAAGGAAATTTGGTGAAAGACTCATACGATTGAAGGGGAAAAGATGGAACCAGTTCAAATTTGAATTGCGGCAATAACCAAGTTAAGAAAAAATCCATACAAGTCTCGGTTTCGGAAACGAGAAACAAGGGAAAAAAAACAATATGTTCGTAAATAAGTAAGGAAAATCGTAAAAAGAAGTTTATGTTCATCTCAGAGAGCGTGTTAAGGTTGAAGACAGTAGTGGTGCTTGATATTTCGAAGACCAGTCAGTTACGTGCTTGACGGTATGTCACCCAAGGGCTTGATGGGTAGCTTATCATGGTCTTGTCCGAAGTTAGTCACGGGCATGGTGGAAGGCCAGCCACGGGCATACCAAGAGCAGGCCATGGACGTTATGGATAGGGACATAACGGGCATGTCTAAAAGGTGGTAATGGTCATGGGTTGTGGTTGACCACGACCGTGATATTCATTAGGCCACAAGCGTGATAGAGAGGAAACATAAGGTGGTGCAAGGGAGCAGAACAAGAAGTGAACGCAAAGGAAATTTAGTGAAAGACTCATACGATTGAAGGGGAAATGATGGATCCAGTTCAAATTTGAATTGCGGAAATAACCAAGTTTAGACAAAATCCATACAAGTCTCGGTTTCGGAAACGAGAAACAAGGGAAAAAAACAATAAGTTCAGAAATAAGTAAGGAAAATCGTAAAAAGAAGTTTATGTTCATCTCGGAGGCGTGTTAAGGTTGAAGACGTAGTGGTGCTTGATATTTCGAAGACTAGTCGCTTACGTGCTTGACGGTATGTCACCCAAGGGCTTGATGGGTAGATTATCATGGTCTTGTCCGAAGTTAGTCACGGGCATGGTGGAAGGCCAGCCACGGGCATACCAAGAGCAGGCCTTGGACGTTATGGATAGGGACATAACGGGCATGTCTAAAAGGTGGTAATGGTCATGGGTTTTGGTTGACCACAACCGTGATATTCATTAGGCCACAAGCATGATAGATAGGAAACATAAGGCGGTGCCAGGGAGCAGAACAAGAAGTAAACACAAAGGAAATTTGGTGAAAGACTCATACGATTGAAGGGGAAAAGATGAAACCAGTTCAAATTTGAATTGCGGAAATAACCAAGTTTAGACAAAATCCATACAAGTCTCGGTTTCGGAAACGAGAAACAAGGGAAAAAAACAATATGTTCATAAATAAGTAAGGAAAATCGTAAAAAGAAGTTTATGTTCATCTCAGAGAGCGTGTTAAGGTTGAAGACAGTAGTGGTGCTTGATATTTCGAAGACCAGTCAGTTACGTGCTTCACGGTATGTCACCCAAGGGCTTGATGGGTAGCTTATCATGGTCTTGTCTGAAGTTAGTCACGGGCATGGTGGAAGGCCAGCCACGGGCATACCAAGAGCAGGCCATGGACGTTATGGATAGGGACATAACGGGCATGTCTAAAAGGTGGTAACGGTCATGGGTTTTGGTTCACCACGACCGTGATATTCATTAGGCCACAAGCGTGATAGAGAGGAAACATAAGGTGGTGCAAGGGAGCGAGAACAAGAAGTGAACGCAAAGGAAATTTAGTGAAAGACTCATACGATTGAAGGGGAAATGATGGAACCAGTTCAAATTTGAATTGCGGAAATAACCAAGTTTAGACAAAATCCATACAAGTCTCGGTTTCGGAAACGAGAAACAAGGGAAAAAAACAATAAGTTCAGAAATAAGTAAGGAAAATCGTAAAAAGAAGTTTATGTTCATCTCAGAGCGCGTGTTAAGGTTGAAGATAGTAGTGGTGCTTGATATTTCGAAGACTAGTCAGTTACGTGCTTGACGGTATGTCACCCAAGGGCTTGATGGGTAGATTATCATGGTCTTGTCTGAAGTTAGTCACGGGCATGGTGGAAGGCCAGCCACGGGCATACCAAGAGCAGGCCTTGGACGTTATGGATAGGGACATAACGGGCATGTCTAAAAGGTGGTAACGGTCATGGGTTGTGGTTGACCACAACCGTGATATTCATTAGGCCACAAGCATGATAGATAGGAAACATAAGGTGGTGCAAGGGAGCAGAACAAGAAGTGAACGCAAAGGAAATTTAGTGAAAGACTCATACGATTGAAGGGGAAATGATGGAACCAGTTCAAATTTGAATTGCGGCAATAACCAAGTTCAGAAAAAATCCATACAAGTCTCGGTTTCGGAAACGAGAAACAAGGGAAAAAAACAATAAGGTCGAAATAAGTAAGGAAAATGGTAAAAAGAAGTTTATGTTCATCTCGTAAAGCGTGTTAAGGTTGAAGACGTAGTGGTGCCGGAAACTTTGAAGACCAGCCGCTACGTGCTTCGACGGTATGTCACCCAAGGGCTTGATGGGTAGCTGATCATGGTCTTGTATGAAGTAAGTCACGGGCATGGTGGAAGGCCAGCCACGGGCGTACCAAGAGCAGGCCATGGACGTTGTGGATATGGACATAACGGGCATGTCTAAAAGGTGATAACGGTCATGGGTTGTGGTTGACCACGACCGTGATATACATTAGGCCACAAGCGTGATAGATAGGAAACATAAGGCGGTTCCAGGGAGCAGAACAAGAAGTAAACGCAAAGGAAATTTAGTGAAAGACTCATACGATTAAGGGGAAAAGATGAAACAAGTTCAAATTTGAATCGCGGAAATAACCAAGTTTAGACAAAATCCATACAAGTCTCGGATTCAGAAACGAGAAACAAGGAAAAAAACAATAAGTTCATAAATAAGTAAGGAAAATGGTAAAAAGAAGTTTATGTTATTCTCAGAGGGCGTGTTAAGGTTGAAGAAAGTAGTGGTGCTTGATATTTCGAAGACCAGTCAGTTACGTGCTTGACGGTAAGTCACCCAAGGGCTTGATGGGTAGCTGATCATAGTCTTGTATGAAGTTAGTCACGGGCATGGTGGAAGGCCGCCCACGGGCATACCAAGAGCAGACCTATGGACGTTGTGGATTGGGACATAACGGGCATGTCTAAAAGGTGGTAACGGTCATGGGTTGTGGTTGACCACGACCGTGATATTCATTAGGCCACAAGCGTGATAGATAGGAAACATAAGGCGGTTCCAGGGAGCAGAACAAGAAGTAAACGCAAAGGAAATTTAGTGAAAGACTCGTACGATTGAAGGGGAAAAGATGAAACGAGTTCAAATTTGAATTGCCGAAATAACCAAGTTTAGACAAAATCCATACAAGTCTCGCTTTCGGAACCGAGAAACAAGGGAACAAAACAATAAGTTCAGAAATAAGTAAGGAAAATGGTAAAAAGAAGTTTATGTTCATCTCAGAAAGCGTGTTAAGGTTGAAGACGGTAGTGGTGCTGGAAACTTTGAAGACCGCCGCTTACGTGCTTGACGGTATGTCACCCAAGGGCTTGATGGGTAGCCGATCATGGTCTTGTATGAAGTAAGTCACGGGCATGGTGGAAGGCCACCCACGGGCGTACCAAGAGCGTGCCATGGACGTTGTGGATATGGACATAACGGGCATGTCTAAAAGGTGATAACGGTCATGGGTTGTGGTTGACCACGACCGTGATATACATTAGGCCACAAGCGTGATAGATAGGAAACATAAGGCGGTTCCGTGGGAGCAGAACAAGAAGTAAACGCAAAGGAAATTTAGTGAAAGACTCATACGATCAAGGGGAAAAGATGAAACAAGTTCAAATTTGAATCGCGGAAATAACCAAGTTTAGACAAAATCCATACAAGTCTCGGTTTCGGAAACGAGAAACAAGGGAAAAAAACAATAAGTTCAGAAATAAGTAAGGAAAATCGTAAAAAGAAGTTTATGTTCATCTCGAGAGCGTGTTAAGGTTGAAGATAGAAGTGGTGCTTGATATTTCGAAGACTAGCCGCTACGTGCTTGACGGTATGTCACCCAAGGGCTTGATGGGTAGATTATCATGGTCTTGTCCGAAGTTAGTCACGGGCATGGTGGAAGGCCACCACGGGCATACCAAGAGCGGTGCCTTGGACGTTATGGATAGGGACATAACGGGCATGTCTAAAAGGTGGTAACGGTCATGGGTTGTGGTTGACCACAACCGTGATATTCATTAGGCCACAAGCATGATAGATAGGAAACATAAGGTGGTGCAAGGGGAGCAAGTAACAAGAAGTGAACGCAAAGGAAATTTAGTGAAAGACTCATACGATTGAAGGGGAAATGATGGAACCAGCTCAAATTTGAATTGCGGCAATAACCAAGTTCAGAAAAAATCCATACAAGTCTCGCTTCGAAACGAGAAACAAAGGAAAAAAAACAATAAGGTCGAAATAAGTAAGGAAAATGGTAAAAAGAAGTTTATGTTCATCTCGTAAAGCGTGTTAAGGTTGAAGACAAGAGTGGTGCCGGAAACTTTGAAGACCAATCGCTTACGTGCTTGACGGTATGTCACCCAAGGGCTTGATGGGTAAAGACGTATCATGGTCTTGTATGAAGTAAGTCACGGGCATGGTGGAAGGCCAGCCACGGGCGTACCAAGAGCAGGCCATGGACGTTGTGGATATGGACATAACGGGCATGTCTAAAAGGTGATAACGGTCATGGGTTGTGGTTGACCACGACCGTGATATACATTAGGCCACAAGCGTGATAGATAGGAAACATAAGGCGGTTCCAGGGAGCAGAACAAGAAGTAAACGCAAAGGAAATTTAGTGAAAGACTCATACGATTGAAGGGGAAAAGATGAAACAAGTTCAAATTTGAATCGCGGAAATAACCAAGTTTAGACAAAATCCATACAAGTCTCGGATTCAGAAACGAGAAACAAGGAAAAAAACAATAAGTTCATAAATAAGTAAGGAAAATGGTAAAAAGAAGTTTATGTTATTCTCAGAGGGCGTGTTAAGGTTGAAGAAAGTAGTGGTGCTTGATATTTCGAAGACCGCCGCTACGTGCTTGACGGTAAGTCACCCAAGGGCTTGATGGGTAGTCGATCATAGTCTTGTATGAAGTTAGTCACGGGCATGGTGGAAGGCCGCCCACGGGCATACCAAGAGCAGACCATGGACGTTGTGGATTGGGACATAACGGGCATGTCTAAAAGGTGGTAACGGTCATGGGTTGTGGTTGACCACGACCGTGATATTCATTAGGCCACAAGCGTGATAGATAGGAAACATAAGGCGGTTCGTGGAGCGTAACAAGAAGTAAACGCAAAGGAAATTTAGTGAAAGACTCGTACGATTAAGGGGAAAAGATGAAACGAGTTCAAATTTGAATTGCCGAAATAACCAAGTTTAGACAAAATCCATACAAGTCTCGCTTTCGGAACCGAGAAACAAGGGAACAAAACAATAAGTTCAGAAATAAGTAAGGAAAATGGTAAAAAGAAGTTTATGTTCATCTCGTAAAAGCGTGTTAAGGTTGAAGACAAGAAGTGGTGCTGGAAACTTTGAAGACCCGATCCGCTACGTGCTTGACGGTATGTCACCCAAGGGCTTCGATGGGTAGCTGATCATGGTCTTGTATGAAGTAAGTCACGGGCATGGTGGAAGGCCAGCCACGGGCGTACCAAGAGCAGGCCATGGACGTTGTGGATATGGACATAACGGGCATGTCTAAAAGGTGATAACGGTCATGGGTTGTGGTTGACCACGACCGTGATATACATTAGGCCACAAGCGTGATAGATAGGAAACATAAGGCGGTTCCGAGAGAAGAACAAGAAGTAAACGCAAAGGAAATTTAGTGAAAGACTCATACGATCAAGGGGAAAAGATGAAACAAGTTCAAATTTGAATCGCGGAAATAACCAAGTTTAGACAAAATCCATACAAGTCTCGGATTCAGAAACGAGAAACAAGGAAAAAAAACAATAAGTTCATAAATAAGTAAGGAAAATGGTAAAAAGAAGTTTATGTTATTCTCGAAGGCGTGTTAAGGTTGAAGAAAGTAGTGGTGCTTGATATTTCGAAGACCCGCCGCTCACGTGCTTGACGGTAAGTCACCCAAGGGCTTGATGGGTAGCTGATCATAGTCTTGTATGAAGTTAGTCACGGGCATGGTGGAAGGCCAGCCACGGGCATACCAAGAGCAGACCATGGACGTTGTGGATTGGGACATAACGGGCATGTCTAAAAGGTGGTAACGGTCATGGGTTGTGGTTGACCACGACCGTGATATTCATTAGGCCACAAGCGTGATAGATAGGAAACATAAGGCGGTTCCAGGGGAGTGCGTAACAAGAAGTAAACGCAAAGGAAATTTAGTGAAGACTCATACGATCAAGGGGAAAAAGATGTAACGAGTTCAAATTTGATTTGCGGAAATAACCAAGTTTAGAAAAAATCCATACATGTCTCGGTTTTAGGAAACGAGAAACAAGGAAAAAAACAATAAGTTCGAAAATAATTAAGGAAAATTGTAAAAAGAAGTTTATATTCATCTCGTAAAGCGTGTTAAGGTCAAGACAAGAAGTGGTGTTGGAAACTTTGGAAGACTAATCAGCTACGTGCTTCGATGGTATGTAATCCAAGGGCTTGATAGGTAGCTGATCATGGTCTTGTATGAAGTTAGTCACGGGCATGGAATGGAAGGCCGCCACGGGCATACCAAGAGCAGGCCATGGACGTTTGTGGATGGGGACATAACGGGCATGTCTAAACGGTGGTAACGGTCATGGGTTGTGGTTGACCACGACCGTGATATTCATGAGGCCACAAGCGTGATAGATAGGAAACATAAGGCGTTGCCAGGCAACAAGAAGTAAACGCAACGGAAATTTAGTGAAAGACTCATACGATTGACGGGGAAAGATGAAACGAGTTCAAATTTGAATTTCGGAAATAACCAAGTTTAGAAAAAATCCATACAAGTCTCAGTTTCAGAAATGAGAAACAAGGGGAACAAAACAATAAGTTCATAAATAAGTAAGGAAAATTGTAAAAAGAAGTTTATGTTCATCTCGAAAGCATGTTAAGGTCGAAGACAAGTAGGGTGCTGGAAACTTTGAAGACTAATCGCTTACGTGGCTTCGACGGTATGTCACCGAAGGGCTTGATGGGTAGCCGATCATGGTCTTGTATGAAGTTAGTCACAGCCATGGTCGAAGGCCACCCACGGGCATACCAAGAGTAGCCATGGACGTTGGGATAGGGACATAACGGGCATGTCTAAAAGGTGGTAACGGTCATGGGTGGTGTTGACCACGACCGTGATATTCATTAGGCCACAAGCATGATAGATAGGACACATAAGGCGTTGCCAGTGGAGCGTAACAAGAAGTAAACGCAAAGGAAATTTAGTGAAGACTCATACGATTAAGGGGAAAAGATGTAACGAGTTCAAATTTGATTTGCGGAAATAACCAAGTTTAGAAAAAATCCATACATGTCTCGGTTTCGGAAACGAGAAACAAGGAAAAAAACAATAAGTTCGGAAATAAAATTAAGGAAAATTGTAAAAAGAAGTTTATATTCATCTCGAAAGAGCGTGTTAAGGTTAGAAGACGTTAGTGGTGTTGGAAATTTCGAAGACCAATCGGCTACGTGCTTGATGGTATGTAATCCAAGGGCTTGATAGGTAGTGATCATGGTCTTGTATGAAGTTAGTCACGGGCATGGTGGAAGGCCGCCCACGGGCATACCAAGAGCGGGCCATGGACGTTGTGGATGGGGACATAACGGGCATGTCTAAAGGTGGTAACGGTCATGGGTTGTGGTTGACCAC
The DNA here is from genome assembly GCA_030674075.2 of Linum usitatissimum. Classification (NCBI taxonomy): domain Eukaryota; kingdom Viridiplantae; phylum Streptophyta; class Magnoliopsida; order Malpighiales; family Linaceae; genus Linum; species Linum usitatissimum. Next base: position 24,186 of record JAUJYP020000379.1, on the reverse strand, counting down.
GACCGTGATGATACACGAGGCCACAAGCGTGATAGATAGGAAACATAAGGCGTTGCTAGGGGCGAGAACAAGTAAACGCAACGGAAATTTAGTGAAAGACTCATACGATTGACGGGGAAAAGATGAAACGAGTTCAAATTTGAATTTCGGAAATAACCCAAGTTTAGAAAAATCCATACAAGTCTCGGTTTCGGAAATGAGAAACAAGGGGAACAAAACAATAAGTTATAAATAAGTAAGGAAAATTGTAAAAAGAAGTTTAAATGTTCATCTCGAAGAGCATGTTAAGGTTGAAGACATAGGTAGTGCCGGAAATTTGAAGACCAATCGCTTACGTGCTTTCGACGGTATGTCACCGAAGGGCTTGATGGGTAGCCGATCATGGTCTTGTATGGAGTTAGTCACAGCCATGGTTGAAGGCCAGCCACGGGCATACCAAGAGTAGGCCATGGACGTTGTGGATAGGGACATAACGGGCATGTCTAAAAGGTGGTAACGGTCATGGGTGGTGTTGACCACGACCGTGATATTCATTAGGCCACAAGCATGATAGATAGGACACATAAGGCGTTGCAGGGAGGTAACAAGAAGTAAACGCAAAGGAAATTTAGTGAAGACTCATACGATTGAAGGGGAAAAGATGTAACGAGTTCAAATTTGATTTGCGGAAATAACCAAGTTTAGAAAAAATCCATACATGTCTCGGTTTCGGAAACGAGAAACAAGGGAAAAAAACAATAAGTTCAGAAATAATTAAGGAAAATTGTAAAAAGAAGTTTATATTCATCTCAGAAAGCGTGTTAAGGTTGAAGACATAGTGGTGTTGGAAACTTTGAAGACTAATCGGTTACGTGCTTGGCTCCCCTCCTCGGTATGTAACCCAAGGGCTTGATAGGTAGCTGATCATGGTCTTGTATGAAGTTAGTCACGGGCATGGTGGAAGGCACCACGGGCATACCAAGAGCGGCCATGGACGTTGTGGATAGGGACATAACGGGCATGTCTAAAAGGTGGTAACGGTCATGGGTTGTGGTTGACCACGACCGTGATATTCATTAGGCCACAAGCGTGATAGATAGGAAACATAAGGCGTTGCCGGGAGCGAGAACAAGAAGTAAACGCAACGGAAATTTAGTGAAAGACTCATACGATTGAAGGGGAAAAGATGAAACGAGTTCAAATTTGAATTGCGGAAATAACCAAGTTTAGACAAAATCCATACAAGTCTCGGTTTCGGAAACGAGAAACAAGGGAAACAAACAATAAGGTCAGAAATAAGTAAGGAAAATGGTAAAAAGAAGTTTATGTTCATCTGAAGAGTGTGTTAAGGTGAGACAAAGAATGGTGTTGAAATTTTAAGACTAAAATTCCACGTGCTTGACGGATGATCACCCGCGGGCTTGATGGCGAGTAAGTGATCATGGTCTTGTGTGAAGTTAGTCACGGGCATGGTGGAAGGGCCGGCCGCAAAGAGCGTGCAGACAAACGCGATAGACGATTGTGGATAGGGACATAACGGCATGTCTAAAAGGTGGTAAAAATGGTCATGGGTTGTAGGTTGAGCCACGACCGTGGGGATTACATTAGGCCACAAGCGTGATAAATAGGAAACATAAGGCGTTGCCAAGGGGAGCGAACAAGAAGTAAACGACAAAGGAAATTTAGTGAAAGACTGAATACGATTGAAGGGGAAAAGATGAAACGAGTTCAAATTTGAATTGCGGGAAATAACCAAGTTTAGACAAAATCCATACAAGTCTTGGTTTCGGAAACGAGAAACAAGGGGGAACAAAACAAAGATTCATAAATAAGTAAGGAAAATGGTAAAAGAAGTTTATGTTCATCTCGAAGCGTGTTAAGGTTGAAGAGAGGAGAAGGTCTTGATATTTCAAGGCCAGTCGGTTACGTTGTGACGGTATGTCACCCAAGGGCTTGATGGGTAAGCTGATCATGGTCTTGTATGAAGTTAGTCACGGGCATGGTGGAAGGCCGACCACGGGCATACTCAAAGAGCGAGGCCATGGACGTTGTGGATAGGGACATAACGGGCATGTCTAAAAAGGTGGTAATGGTCATGGGTTGTGGTTGACCACGACCGTGATATTCATTAGGCCACAAGCGTGATAGATAGGAAACATAAGGCGTTGCCGAGGAGCGAGAATAAGAAGTAAACGCAAAGGAAATTTAGTGAAAGACTCATACGATTGAAGGGGAAAAGATGGAATGAGTTCAAATTTGAATTGCGGAAATAACCAAGTTTAGACAAAATCCATACAAGTCTCGGTTTTGGAAACGAGAAACAAGGAAAAAAACATAAGTTCAGAAATAAGTAAGGAAAATGGTAAAAAGAAGTTTATGTTCATCTCGGAAAGCGTGTTAAGGTTGAAGACGTAGTGGTGCTGGAAATTTGAAGACTAATCAGTTACGTGCTTGACGGTATGTCACCCAAGGGCTTGATGGGTAGCTGATCATGGTCTTGTATGAAGTTAGTCACGGGCATGGTGGAAGGCCGGCCACGGGCATACCAAGAGCGAGGCCATGGACGTTGTGGATAGGGACATAACGGGCATGTCTAAAAGGTGGTAACGGTCATGGGTTGTGGTTGACCACGGCCGTGATATTCATTAGGCCACAAGCGTGATAGATAGGAAACATAAGGCGTTGCCAGGAGCGAGAATAAGAAGTAAACGCAAAGGAAATTTAGTGAAAGACTCATACGATTGAAGGGGAAAAGATGAAACGAGTTCAAATTTGAATTGCGGAAATATCCAAGTTTAGACAAAATCCATACAAGTCTTGGTTTCGGAAACGAGAAACAAGGGAAAAAACAATAAGTTCGAGAAATAAGTAAGGAAAATGGTAAAAAGAAGTTTATGTTCATCTCGGAAAGTGTGTTAAGGTTGAAGACGGTAGTGGTCTTGGAAACTTTGAAGACTAGTCGATTACGTGCTTGACGGTATGTCACCCACGGGCTTGATGGGTAGTTGATCATGGTCTTGTATGAAGTTAGTAACAAGCATGGTGGAAGGCCGGCCACGGGCATACCAAGTATAGGCCATGGACGTTGTGGATAGGGACATAACGGGCATGTCTAAAACGTGGTAACGGTCATGGGTTGTGGTTGACCACGACCGTAATATTCATTAGGCCACAAGCGTGATAGAGAGGAAACATAAGGCGTTGCAAGGGAGCGAACAAGAAGTAAATGCAAAGGAAATTTAGTGAAAGACTCATACGATTGAAGGGGAAAAGATGAAACGAGTTCAAATTTCAATCGTGGAAATAACAAAGTTTAGACAAAATCCATACAAGTCTCGGTTTCGGAAACGAGAAACAAGGGGAAAAAAACAATAAGTTTAGAAATAAGTAAGGAAAATGGTAAAAAGAAGTTTATGTTCATCTCAGAAAGCGTGTTCAGGATGAAGACAGTAGTGGTGCTTGATATTTCGAAGACCAGTCAGTTACGTGCTTGACGTTAAGTCACCCAAGGGCTTGATGGGTAGCTGATCATGGTCTTGTATGAAGTTAGTCACGGGCATGGTGGAAGGCCGGCCACGGGCGTACCAAGAGTGAGGCCATGGACGTTGTGGATAGGGATATAACGGGCATGTCTAAAACGTGGTAACGGTCATGGGTTGTGGTTGACCACGACCGTAATATTCATTAGGCCACAAGCATGATAGATAGGAAACATAAGGCGTTGCTAGGGAGCGAACAAGAAGTAAACGCAAAGGAAATTTAGTGAAAGACTCGTACGATTGAAGGGGAAAAGATGGAACGAGTTCAAATTTGAATTGCGGAAATAACCAAGTTTAGACAAAATCCATACAAGTCTCGGTTTTGGAAACGAGAAACAAGGGAAAAAAACAATAAGTTCACAAATAAGTAAGGAAAATGGTAAAAAGAAGTTTATGTTCATCTCGTAAAGCGTGTTAAGGTTGAAGACGGTAGTGGTGCTTGATATTTCGAAGACCGATCGGTTACGTGCTTGACGGTATGTCACCCAAGGGACTTGATGGGTAGCACATCATGGTCTTGTATGAAGTTAGTCACGGGCATGGTGGGCCGGCCCACGGGCGTACCAGAGCGGTGCCATGGACGTTGTGGATAGGGACATAACGGGCATGTCTAAAGGTGGTAACGGGTCATGGGGCAGTGGTTGACCACGACCGTGATATTCATTAGGCCACTACCGTGATAGATAGGAAACATAAGGCGCCGAGCGAGAACAAGAAAGTAAACGCAAAGGAAATTTAGTGAAAGACTCATACGTTCAAGGGGAAAAGATGAGACGAGTTCAAATTTGAATTGCGGAAAATATCCGAGTTTAGACAAAATCCATACAAGTCTTGGTTTCGGAAATGATAAACAAGGGGAAAAAAACAATAATTCGAAAATAAGTAAGGAAATTAATAATAGAAGTTTATGTTCATTTTGGAAGGGGGTTGGGGTGCAGTACGTGAGTGGTGCGGGATCTTTCGAGGCTCTCGGTTACGTGCTTGACGGTATGTCACCCAAGGGCTTGATGGGTAGGCGATCATGGTCTTCGTATGAAGTTAGTCACGGGCATGGTGGAGGGCGGGCCACGGGCATACCAAGAGCGGGCCATGGACGTTGTGGATAGGGACATAACGGGCATATCTAAAAGGTGGTAACGGTCGTGGGTTATGGTTGACCACGACCGTGATATTCATTAGGCCACAAGCGTGATAGATAGGAAACATAAGGCGTTGCGGGGGAGCGTGAACAAGAAGTAAACTCAAAGGAAATTTAGTGAAAGACTCATACGATTGAAGGGGAAAAGATGGAACGAGTTCAAATTTGAATTGTGGAAATAACCAAGTTTAGACAAAATCCACACAAGTCTCGGTTTCGGAAACGAGAAACAAGGGAAAAAAACAATAAGTTCATAAATAAGTAAGGAAAATGGTAAAAAGAAGTTTATGTTCATCTCATAAAGCGTGTTAAGGTTGAAGACGGTAGTGGTGCTTTGAAACTTTGAAGACTAGTCGGTTACGTGCTTGACGGTATGTCACCAAGGGCTTGATGGGTAGCTGAGCATGGTCTTGTATGAAGTTAGTCACGGGCATGGTGGAAGGCCAGCCACGGGCATACCAAGAGCAGGCTATGGACGTTGTGGATAGGGACATAACGAGCATGTCTAAAAGGTTGTAACGGTCATGGGTTGTGGTTGACCACGACCGTGATATTCATTAGGCCACAAGCGTGATAGATAGGAAACATAAGGCGTTGCCAGGGAGCGAGAACAAGAAAATAAACGCAAAGGAAATTTAGTGAAAGACTCGTACGATTGAAGGGGAAAAGATGAAACGAGTTCAAATTTGAATTGCGGAAATAACCAAGTTTAGACAAAATCCATACAAGTCTCGGTTTCGGAAACGAGAAACAAGGGAAAAAACAATAAGGTCACAAATAAGTAAGGAAAATGGTAAAAAGAAGTTTATGTTCATCTCAGAAAGCGTGTTAAGGTTGAAGACAGTAGTGGTGCTGGAAACATTGAAGACTAGTCTGTTACGTGCTTGACGGTATGTCAGCCAAGGGCTTGATGGGTAGCTGATCATGGTCTTGTATAAAGTTAGTCACAGGCATGGTGGAAGGCCAGCCACGGGAATACCAAGAGTAGGCTATGGACGTTGTGGATAGGGACATAACAGGCATGTCTAAAAGGTGGTAACGGTCATGGGTTGTGGTTGACCACGACCGTGATATTCATTAGGCCACAAGCGTGATAGATAGGAAACATAAGGCGTTGCCGAGGAGCAGAACAAGAAGTAAACGCAAAGGAAATTTAGTGAAAGACTCGTACGATTGAAGGGGAAAAGATGAAACGAGTTCAAATTTGAATTGCGGAAATAACCAAGTTTAGACAAAATCCATACAAGTCTCGGTTTCGGAAACGAGAAACAAGGAAAAAAACAATAAGTTCAAAAAAGTAAGGAAAATGGTAAAAAGAAGTTTATGTTCATCTCGAAGAAAGCGTGTTAAGGTTCAAGACGATAATGGGTCTTTGAAATTTGAGAGACTGGGTGACTTACGTGCTTGACGGTATGTCACCCAAGGGCTTGATGGGTAGCTCATCATGGTCTTGTATGAAGTTAGTCACGGGCATGGTGGAAGGCCAGCCAACGGGCATACCAAGAGCTGAGGCCATGGACGTTGTGGATAGGGATATAACGGGCATGTCTAAAGGTGGTAGCGGTCTATGGGTTGTGGTTAACCACGACCGTGATATTCATTAGGCCACAAGCATGATAGATAGGAAACATAAGGCGTTGCCGAGGAGCGAATAAGAAGTAAACGCAAAGGAAGGAATTTAGTGAAAGACTCATACGATCAAGGGGAAAAAGATGGGGAACCGGCTCAAATTTGAATTTGGATGAATAACCAAGTTTAGACAAAATCCATACAAATCTCTGTTTCGGAAACGAGAAACAAGGGAAAAAAACAATAAGTTCAGAAATAAGTAAGGAAAATGGTAAAAAGAAGTTTATGTTCATCTGGTAAAGCGTGTTAAGGTTGAAGACAGTAGTGAGTGGATGACTTTGAAGACCAGTCGGTTACGTGCTCGACGGTATGTCACCCACGGGCTTGATGGGTAGTTATCATGGTCTTGTGTGATGGGTTAATCACGGGCATGGTGGAGGGCAAGCCATCGGGCATACCAAGAGTGTGCTATGGACGTTGTGGATGGGGACATCACGGGCATGTCTAAAAAGGTGGTAACGATGGGTTGTGGTTGACCACGACCGTGATATTCATTAGGCCACAAGCGTGATAGATAGGAAACATAAGCGCTGCTGTGGAGCGAGAACAAGAAGTAAACGCAAAGGAAATTTAGTGAAAGACTCATACGATCAAGGGGAAAAGATGGAACCAGTTCAAATTTGAATTGCGGAAATAACCAAGTTTAGACAAAATCCATACAAGTCTCGGTTTCGGAAACGAGAAACAAGGGAAAAAACAATAAGTTCGTAAATAAGTAAGGAAAATGGTAAAAAGAAGTTTGTGTTCATCTCGAAAGCGTGTTAAGGTTGAAGACAGAAGAGGTGCTGGAAACATCAAAGACCGTCGCTTACGTGCTTGACGGTATGTCACCCGAGGGCTTGATGGGTAGCTTATCATGGTCTTGTATGAAGTTAGTCACGGGCATGGTGGAAGGCCAACCACGGGCATACCAAGACAGGCCATGGACGTTGTGGATAGGGACATAACGGGCATGTCTAAAAGGTGGTAACGGTCATGGGTTGTGGTTGACCACGACCGTGATATTCATTAGGCCACAAGCATGATAGATAGGAAACATAAGGCGTTGCTAGGGAGCGTAACAAGAAGTAAACGCAAAGGAAATTTAGTGAAAGACTCATACGATTGAAGGGGAAAAGATGAAACGAGTTCAAATTTGAATTGCGGAAATAACCAAGTTTAGACAAAATCCATACAAGTCTCGGTTTCGGAAACGAGAAACAAGGGGAAAAAACAATAAGTTCGGAAATAAGTAAGGAAAATGGTAAAAAGAAGTTTATGTTCATCTCGTAGCGTGTTAAGGTTGAAGACGGTAGTGGTGCTGGAAATTTCGAAGACTAATCGGCTACGTGCTTGACGGTATGTCACCCAAGGGCTTGATGGGTAGCCGATCATGGTCTTGTATGAAGTTAGTCACGGGCATGGTGGAAGGCCACCCACGGGCATACCAAGAGCGAGCCTGGACGTTGTGGATAGGGACATAACGGGCATGTCTAAAAGGTGGTAACGGTCATGGGTTGTGGTTGACCACGACCGTGATATTCATTAGGCCACAAGCGTGATAGATAGGAAACATAAGGCGTTGCTGGGGAGCGAATAAGTAAACGCAAAGGAAATTTAGTGAAAGACTCATACGATTAAGGGGAAAAGATGAAACGAGTTCAAATTTGAATTGCGGAAATAACCAAGTTTAGACAAAATCCATACAAGTCTCGGCTGGAAACGAGAAACAAGGGGAAAAAAACAATAAGTTCGAAATAAGTAAGGAAAATGGTAAAAAGAAGTTTATGTTCATCTCATCGAAAGTGGTGAAGGCAAGACGGATGAAGTGGTGCTGGAAACATCGAAGACCACTCGCTTACGTGCTCGACGCCATGTCACCCAAGGGCTGATGGGTAGCTATCATGGTCTTGTATGAAGTTAGTCACGGGCATGGTGGAAGGCCAGCCACGGGCGTACCAAAGGAGGCCATGGACGTTGTGGATAGGGACATACGGGATGTCTAAAAGGTGGTAACGGTCATGGGTTGTGGTTAACCACGACCGTGATATTCATTAGGCCACAAGCGTGATAGATAGGAAACATAAGGCGTTGAGAAGGAGCTAACTAAGAAGTAAACGCAAAGGAAATTTAGTGAAAGACTCGTACGATTGAAGGGGGAAAAGATGGAACCAGTTCAAATTTGAATTGCGGAAATAACCAAGTTTAGACAAAATCCATACAAGTCTCTTTTCGGAAACGAGAAACAAGGAAAAAAAAATAAGTTCGGAAAAAGTAAGGAAAATGGTAAAAAGAGTTTATGTTCATCTCGAAAAGCGTGTTAAGGTTCAAGATGATAGAATGGGTGCTTGATATTTCGAAGACCTAGCTTATGCGTGGCTTACGGTATGTCACCCAAGGGCTGATGGGTAAGACATATCATGGTCTTGTACGAAGTCTGATAGTCACGGACATGGTGGAAGTCACCATGGGCGTACCAAGAGGAGGCCATGGACGTCGTGGATAGGGACATAACATGTGTCTAAAAGGTGGTAACGGTCATGGGTTGTGGTTGACCACGACCGTGATATTCATTAGGCCACAAGCGTGATAGATAGGAAACATAAGGCGTTGCCAGGGAGCGAGAACAAGAAGTAAACGCACAAGGAAATTTAGTGAAAGACTCATACGATTGAAGGGGAAAAGATGAGAACTGGTTCAAATTTGAATTGCGGAAATATCCAAGTTTAGACAAAATCCACTAAGTCTCGGTTTTGGAAACGAGAAACAAAGGGGAAAAAAACAATAAGTTCGTAGAAATAAGTAAGGAAAATGGTAAAAAGAAGTTTATGTTCATCTCGAAAAGCGTGTTAAGGTTGAAGAAAGTAGTGGTGCTTGAAACATCGAAGACCAGTTAGTTACGTCTTGACGGTAAGTCACCCGAGGGCTTGATGGGTAGCTGATCATGGTCTTGTATGAAGTTAGTCACGGGCATGGTGGAAGGCCAGCCACGGGCATACCGGGCCATGGACGTTGTGGATAGGGACATAACGGGCATGTCTAAAAGGTGGTAACGGTCACGTGGGTTGTGGTTGACCACGACCCTGATATTCATTAGGCCACAAGCATGATAGATAGGAAACATAAGGAGTTGCCAGCGAGCAAAATAAGAAGTAAACGCAAAGGAAATTTAGTGAAAGACTCGTACGATTGAAGGGGAAAAGATGGAACCAGTTCAAATTTGAATTGCGGCAATAACCAAGTTTAGACAAAATCCATACAAGTCTCGGTTTCGGAAACGAGAAACAAGGGAAAAAAACAATAAGTTCAGAAATAAGTAAGGAAAATGGTAAAAGAAGTTTATGTTCATCTCGAAAGCGTGTTAAGGTTGAAGACAATAGTGGTGCTTGGAAACATTGAAGACTAGTCGGTTACGTGCTTGACGGTATGTCACCCAAGGGCTTGATGGGTAGTTGATCATGGTCTTGTATGAAGTTAGTCACGGGCATGGTGGAAGGCCAGCCACGGGCATACCAAGAGCAGGCCATGGACATTGTGCATGGGGACATAACCGGCATGTCTAAAAGGTGGTAACGGTCATGGGTTGTGGTTGACCACGACCGTGATATTCATTAGGCCACAAGCATGATAGATAGGAAACATAAGGCGTTGCCAGAGAGCAGAACAAGAAGTAAACGCAAAGGAAATTTAGTGAAAGACTCGTACGATTGAAGGGGAAAAGATGAAACGAGTTCAAATTTGAATTGCGGAAATAACCAAGTTTAGACAAAATCCATACAAGTCTCGGTTTCGGAAACGAGAAACAAGGGAAAAAAACAATAAGTTCGAGAAATAAGTAAGGAAAATGGTAAAAAGAAGTTTATGTTCATCTCGAAAAGCGTGTTAAGGTTGAAGACATGTAATTAGTGTTTGAAACATTGAAGACTAGTGAGTTACGTGCTTGACGGTATGTCACCCGAGGGCTTGATGGGTAGTCGATCATGGTCTTGTATGAAGTTAGTCACGGGCGTGGTGGAAGGCCGGCCACGGGCATACCAAGAGCGTGCCGTGGACGTTGTGGATAGGGACATAACGGGCATGTCTAAAAGGTGGTAACAGTCATGGGTTGTGGTTGACCACGACCGTGATATTCATTAGGCCACAAGCGTGATAGATAGGAAACATAAGGCGTTGCTAGGGAGCGAACAAGAAGTAAACGCAAAGGAAATTTAGTGAAAGACTCGTACGATTGAAGGGGAAAAGATGGAACGAGTTCAAATTTGAATTGCGGAAATAACCAAGTTTAGACAAAATCCATACAAGTCTCGGTTTTGGAAACGAGAAACAAGGAAAAAAACAATAAGTTCGGAAATAAGTAAGGAAAATGGTAAAAGAAGTTTATGTTCATCTCGGAAAGCGTGTTAAGGTTGAAGACAGTAGTGGTACTTGAAACTTCGAAGACCATCGGTTCATGCTTGACGGGTATGTCACCCAAGGGCTTGATGGGTAGACGTCATAGTCTTGTATGAAGTTAGTCACGGGCATGGTGGAAGGCAGTACACGGGCATACCAAGACCGAACCATGGACGTTGTGGATAGGGACATAACGGGCATGTCCAAAAGGTGGTAACGGTCATGGGTTGTGGTTGACCACGACCGTGATATTCATTAGGCCACAAGCGTGATAGATAGGAAAGCATAAGGCGTTGCCGGGGGAACGAATAAGAAGTAAACGCAAAAGGAAATTTGGTAGAAGACTCGTACGATTTATAGGGGAAAAGATGGAACCGAGTTCAAATTTGAATTGCGGAAATAACCAAGTTTAGACAAAATCCATACAAGTCTCGGTTTCGGAAACGAGAAACGGAGTAATAAGTTCGGAAATAAGTAAGGAAAATGGTAAAGAAGTTTATGTTCATCTCGGAGAGCGTGTTAAGGTTGAAGACAGTAGTGGTGCTTGATATTTCGAAGACTAGCCAGTTACGTGTTTGACGGTATGTCACTTGAGGCTTGATGGGTAGCTTATCATGGTCTTGTTGAAGTTAGTCACGGGCATGGTGGAAGGCCAGCCACGGGCATACCAAGAGCGAGGCGATGGACGTTGTGGATGGTGACATAACGGGTATGTCTAAGGTGGTAACGGTCATGGGTTGTGGTTGACCACGACTGTGATATTCATTAGAGCCACAAGCATGATAGATAGGAAACATAAGGCGTTGGGAAACCAGAATAAGTAAACGCAAAGGAAATTTAGTGAAAGACTCATACGATTGAAGTGGAAAAGATGGAACTAGTTCAAATTTGAATTGCGGAAATATCCAAGTTTAGACAAAATCAATACAAGATCTTGGTTTAGAAAAAGAATCAAGCGAAAACCCACAGAGTTCGAAACCAGTAAGGAAAATGGTAAAAAGAAGTTTATGTTCATCTTGTAAAGTGTGTTAAGGTTGAAGACGGTAGTGGTGCGGAAACTTTGAAGACTAATGGGTTACGTGCTTGACCGTATGTAACCCAAGGGCTTGATGGGTAGCTGATCGTAGTCTTGTATGAAGTTAGTCACGGGCATGGTGGAAGGCTAGCCATGGACATACCAAGAGGGCCATGGACGTTGTGGATGGGGACATCACGGGCATGTCTAAAAGGTGGTAACGGTCATGGGTTGTGGTTGACCACGACCCGTGATATTCATTGGGCCACAAGCGTGATAGATAGGAAACACAAGGCGTTGCTGGAGTGGTAAAAAACAACAGTAAATGCAACGGAAATTTAGTGAAAGACTCATACGATTAAAGGGGAAAAGATGAAACGAGTTCAAATTTCAATCGTGGAAATAACCAAGTTTAGACAAAATCCATACAAGTCTCGGTTTCGGAAAGCGAGAAACAAGGGGAAAAAAACAATAAGTTCGGAAACAAGTAAGGAAAATTGTAAAAAGAAGTTTATGTTCAAGTAAGAAAGTATGTTCGGGTTGAAGACGGTAGTGGTGTACTGAAACTTTAAAGACCAGTCGCTTACGTGCTTGACGTTAAGTCACCCAAGGGCTGGATAGGTAGCTGATCATGGTCTTGTATGAAGTTAGTCACAGACATGGTGGAAGGCCACCCATGGGCATACCAAGAGCGGGGGAGGAGGGAAAGCCATGGACGTTGTGGATAGGGATATAACGGGCATGTCTAAAAGGTGGTAACACGTCATGGGTTGTGGTTGACCACGACCGTGATATTCATTAGGCCACAAGCATGATAGATAGGAAACATGGGGCATTGCTGGAGCAACAAGAAGTAAACGTAAAGGAAATTTAGTGAAAGACTCGTACGATTGAAGGGGAAAAGATGAAACGTAGTTCAAATTTGAATTGCGGAAATAACCAAGTTTAGACAAAATCCACTTTAAGTCTCTGTTTCGGAAACGAGAAACAAGGGGAACAAAACAATAAGTTCGGAAATAAGTAAGGAAAAGGCTTGTAAAAAGAAGTTTATGTTCATCGAGAAAGCGTGTTAAGGTTGAAGACGATAACGGTGCTTGATATTTCGACGCCACGACTAGTTACGTGCTTGACGGTATGTCACCCAAGGGCTTGATGGGTAGCTGATCATGGTCTTGTATGAAGTTAGTCACGGGCATGGTGGATGGACAGCCACGGGCGTACCAAGAGCAAACCATGGACGTTGTGGATAGGGGACATAACGGGCATGTCTAAAAGGTGGTAACGGTAATGGGTTGTGGTTGACCACGATAGTGATATTCATTAGGCCACAAGCGTGATAGATAGGAAACATAAGGCGTTGCCAGAGGAGAAGAACAAGGTAAACGCAAAGGAAATTTAATGAAAGACTCATACGATTGAAGGGGAAAAAGATGGAACGACTTCAAATGTGAATTGCGGAAATATCCAAGTTTAGACAAAATCCATACAAGTCTCGGTTTCGGAAACGAGAACCAAGGGAAAAAAACAATAAGTTCGAAATAAGTAAGGAAAATGGTAAAAAGAGAAGTTTATGTTCATCTCGGAAAGAGTGTTAAGGTTGAAGAGGGTAGTGGTGCTGGAAATATCGAAGACCACTCGGTTACGTGCTTGACGGTTTGTCACCCCGGTGGGCTTGATGGGTAGCTGATCATGGTCTTGTATGAAGTTAGTCACGGGCATGGTGGAAGGCCAGCCACGGGCATACGCAAGACACGGACATGAACGTTGTGGATGTGGATATAACGGGCATGTCTAAAAGGTGGTAACGGTCATGGGTTGTGGTTGACCACGGACGTGATATTCATTAGGCAACAAGCATGATAGATAGGAAACATAAGGCGTTGCTAGGAGTAAAACAACAAGTAAACGCAAAGGAAATTTAGTGAAAGACTTCATCTTATTGAAGGGGAAAAGATGAAACGAGTTCAAATTTGAATTGCGGAAATAACAAGTTTAGTCAAAATCCATACAAGTCTCGGTTTCGGAAACCGAAACAACGAGAAAAAAAACAATAAGGTCAGAAATAAGTAAAGGAAAATGGTAAAAAGAAGTTTATCTTCATCTCGAAAAGCGTGTTAAGGTTGAAAATAGTAGTGGTGCTTGATATTTCGAAGACAAGTCGGTTACGTGCTTGACGGTATGTCACCCAAGGGCTTGATGGGTAGCTTATCATGGTCTTGTATGAAGTTAGTCACGGGCATGGTGGAAGGCCGGCCACGGGCATACCATGAGCAGGGCATGGACGTTGTGGATAGGGACATAACGGGCATGTCGAAAAGGTGGTAACGGTCATGGATTGTGGTTGACCACGACCCTGATATTCATTAGGCCACAAGCGTGATAGATAGGAAACATAAGGTGTTGCCAGGGAGCAGAACAACAAGTAAACGCAAAGGAAATTTAGTGAAAGACTCATACGATTGAAGGGGAAAAGATGGAACGAGTTAAAGTTTGAATTGCGGCAATAACCACGTTCAGAAAAAATCCATACAAGTCTCGGTTTCGGAAACGAGAAACTAGGGAAAAAATAATAAGGTCTGAAATAAGTAAGGAAAATGGTAAAAAGAAGTTTATGTTCATCTCTGAAAGCGTGTTAAGTTTGAAGACGATGAGTGGTGCGGAAACGGTGAAGACGTGTCGGTTACGTTCTTGACGGTATGTCACACAAGGGCTTGATGGGTAGCTGATCATGGTCTGTATGAAATTAGTCACGGGCATGGTGGAATGCCAGCCATGGGCATACCAAGAGCGAGGCGATGGACGTTGTGGATAGGGACATCACGAGCATGTCTAAAAGGTGGTAACGGTCATGGGTTGTGGTTGACCACGGCCGTGATATTCATTAGGCCACAAACGTGATACGAGAGGAAACATAAGGCGTAGCCGAGGGAGCGAGAACAAAAAGTAAACGCAATGGAAATTTAGTGAAAGACTCGTACGATTGAAGGGGAAAAGATGAAACGAGTTCAAATTTGAATTGCGGAAATAACCAAGTTTAGACAAAATCCATACAAGTCTCGGTTTCGGAAACTGAGGAATAAGGGAAAAAAACAATAAGTTCATAAATAAGTAGGGAAAATGGTAAAAAGAAGTATATGTTCATCTCGTAAAGCGTGTTAATGTTGAAGACGATAGTGGTGCTTCGATATTTCGAAGACCGGTCAGTTACGTGCTTGACGGTATGTCACCCAAGGCTTGATGGGTAGCTTATCATGGTCTTGTCTGAAGTTAGTCACGGGCATGGTGGAAGGCCAGCCACGAGCAATCCAAGATCAGGCCATGGACGTTATGGATAGGGACATAACGGGAATATCTAAAAGGTGGCAACGGTCATAGGTTGTGGTTGACCACGACCGTGATATTCATTAGGCCACAAGCGTGATAGATAGGAAAGATAAGGCGGTGACAGGGACGAACAAGAAGTAAACGCAAAGGAAATTTAGTGAAAGACTCATACGATTGAAGGGGAAAAGATGGAACGAGTTCAAATTTGAATTGCGGAAATAACCAGAAAAAGTTTTAGACAAACTCCATACAAGTCTCGGTTTCGGAAACGAGAAACAAGGGGAAAAAAACAATAAGTTCATAAATAAGTAAGGAAAATCGTAAAAAGAAATTTATGTTCATCTCGAAAGTATGTTAAGGTTGAAGAAGAGGACTCAACCCCCTTAAGTCAATGAGTGGTGCTTGATATTTCACAAGACCAATCGCCGCTTACGTGCTTGACGGTATGTCACCCAAGGGCTGATGGGTAGATATCATGGTGCTGTATGAAGTTAGTACGGGCATGGTGGAAGGCCGATACACGCGTACAGGCAGCCATGGACGTTGTGGATGGGACATAACGGGTATGTCTAAAAGGTGGTAACGGTCATGGGTTGTGGTTGACCACGCCCCTGATATTCATTAGGCCAGCAACCGTGATAGATAGGAAACATAAGGCGGTGCCCGAGGAGCCGAAGTAAACGCAGGAAATAGCCTTGAAGGAAAGTTAGTGAAAGTCATACGTATGACAGGGGAAAAGGGGAACGAGTTCAAATTTGAATTGCGGAAATAACCAAGTTTAGACAAAATCCATACAAGTCTCGGTTTCGGAAACGAGAAACAAGGGGAACA
This sequence comes from Linum usitatissimum, assembly GCA_030674075.2. Classification (NCBI taxonomy): domain Eukaryota; kingdom Viridiplantae; phylum Streptophyta; class Magnoliopsida; order Malpighiales; family Linaceae; genus Linum; species Linum usitatissimum. Next base: position 8,360 of record JAUJYP020000379.1, on the reverse strand, counting down.
AAACAATAAGTTCAGAAATAAGTAAGGAAAATCGTAAAAAGAAGTTTATGTTCATCTCGGAAAGCGTGTTAAGGTTGGAAAGACAGTAGTGGTGCTTGATATTTCGAAGACCAGTCGCTTACGTGCTTGACGGTATGTCACCCAAGGGCTTGATGGGTAGCATATCATGGTGCTTGTCGAAGTTAGTCACGGGCTATGGTGGAAGGCCGGCCCACGGGAGATCCACGAGTTCGGGCCATGGACGTTGTGGATAGGGACATAACGGGCATGTCTAAAGGTGGCAATGGTCATGGGTTGTGGTTGACCACGACCGTGATATTCATTAGGCCACAAGCATGATAGATAGGAAACATAAGGAGGTGACGAGGGGAGCGTGAACAAGAAGTAAACGCAAAGGAAATTTAGTGAAAGACTCATACGATTGAAGGGGGGAAGAGGAAACGAGTTCAAATTTGAATTGCGGAAATAACAAAGTTTAGATAAAATCCATACAAGTCTCGGTTTCGGAAACGAGAAACAAGGGGAAAAAAACAATAAGTTCAGAAATAAGTAAGGAAAATCGTAAAAAGAAGTTTATGTGCATCTCGTAAAAGGTGTTAAGGTTGAAGACAGAAGTGTGTATGATATTTCGAAGACCAGTCAGTTACGTGCTTGACGGTATGTCACCCAAGGGCTTGATGTATAGCTGATCATGGTCTCGTATGAAGTTAGTCACGGGCATGGTGGAAGGCCAGCCACGAGCATACCAAGAGCAGGCCATGGACGTTATGGATAGGGACATAACGGGGGCGTATGCAAGGTGGTAACGGTCATGGGTTGTGGTTGACCACAACCGTGATATTCATTAGGCCACAACCGTGATAGATAGGAAAGATAAGGCGGTGCCGGGGAGCAGAATAAAGTAAACGCAAAGGAAATTTAGTGAAAGACTCGTACGATTGAAGGGAAAAGATGGAACGGAGTTCGAATTTGAATTGCGGAAATAACCAAGTTTAGACAAAATCCATACAAGTCTCGGTTTCGGAAATGAGAAATAAAGGAAAAAAACAATAAGTTCATAAATAAGTAAGGAAAATTGTAAAAGAAGTTTATGTTCATCGGGAAAGCGTGTTAAGGTTGAAGACGATGATGGTCTTGGAAACTTTGAAGACTTGTCGGTTACGTGCTTGACGGTATAAAGCTTGAGGGCTTGATGGGTAGCTGATCATGGTCTTCTATGAAGTTAGTAACGGGCATGGTGGAAGGCCAGCCACGGGCATACCAAGAGTAGGCCCTTGGATGTTGTGGATAGGGACATAACGGGCATGTGAACAAAGGTGGTAAAGGTCATGGGTTGTGGTTGACCACGGCCAAGGTATTCATTAGGCCTCCAGCGTGATAGATAAGAAACATAAGTCGTTGCTGAGAGGGCCAGAACCAAAAGTAAATGCAAAGAAAATTTAGTGAAAGACTCATACGTTTGAAGGGGAAAAAGATGAAGACGAGTTCAAATTTGAATTGCGGAAATAACCAAGTTTGTCAAAATCCATACAAAGTCTGTTTGGAAACGAGAAACAAGGGGAAAAACAATAAGTTCATAAATAAGTAAGGAAAATTGTAAAAAGAAGTATATGTTCATCATAGAAGCGTGTTTAAGGTTGAAGACAGTAGTGGTGCTTGATATTTCAAAGACGAAGTCGATTCACGTGCTTGACGGTATGTCACCCAAGGGCTTGATGGATAGCTGAGCATGGTCTTGTATGAAGTTAGTCATGGGCATGGTGGAAGGCCAGCCACGGGCATACCAAGAGCAGGCTATGGACTTTGTGGATAGGGACATAACGAGCATGTCTAAAAGGTTGTAACGGTCATGGGTTGTGGTTCACCATGACCGTTAGGTTCATTAGGCCACAAGCGTGATAGATAGGAAACATAAGGCGTTGCCAGGGAGCAGAACAAAAAAATAAACGCAAAGGAAATTTAGTGAAAGACTCATACGATTGAAGGGGAAAAGATGAATCGAGTTCAAATTTGAATGGAAGAAATAACCAAGTTTAGACAAAATCCATAGAAGTCTCGGTTTCGGAAACGAGAAACAAGGGAAAAAAACAATAAGTTCATAAATAAGTAAGGAAAATGGTAAAAAGAAGTTTATGTTCATCTCAGAAAGCGTGTTAAGGTTGAACACAGTAGTGGTGCTGAAAACTTTGAAGGCTAGTAAATTACGTGCTTGACGGTATGTCACCCAAGGGCTTGATGGGTAGCTGAGCATGGTCTTGTATGAAGTTAGTCACGGGCATGGTGGAAGGCCAGCCACGGGCATACCAAGAGCAGGCTATGGACGTTGTGGATAGGGACATAACGAGCATGTCTAAAAGGTTGTAACGGTCATGGGTTGTGGTTGACCACGACCGTTAGGTTCATTAGGCCACAAGCGTGATAGATAGGAAACATAAGGCGTTGCCAGGGAGCAGAACAAGAAAATAAACGCAAAGGAAATTTAGTGAAAGACTCATACGATTGATGGGGAAAAGATGAAACAAGTTCAAATTTGAATTGAGAAAATAACCAAGTTTAGACAAAATCCATACAAGTCTCGGTTTCGGAAACGAGAAATAAAGGAAAAAAACAATAAGTTAATAAATAAGTAAGGAAAATGGTAAAAAGAAGTTTTATATTCATCTCGAGAAAGCGTGTTAAGGTTGAAGACGTGAGTAGTCTTGGAAACTTTGTAGAACTATTCGATTCATTTAGCCGAAAGCGGTATGGCACCCAAGGGCTTAATGGGTAAGTGATCATGGTCTTGTATGAAGTTAGTAACAAGCATGGTGGAAGGCCGGCCACGGGCATACCAAGTGCATAGGCCATGGACGTTGTGGATAGGGACGTAACGAGCATGTCTAAAACGTGGTGCCAACGGTCATGGGTTGTGGTTCACCACGGCAAGTAATATTCATTAGGCCACAAGCGTGATAGATAGGAAACATAAGTCGTTGCTAGGGAGCAAAACAAAAAGTAAATTCAAAGGAAATTTTATGAAAGACTCGTACGTTTGAAGGGGAAAAGATGGAACAAGTTCAAATTTGAATTGCGGAAATAACCAAGTTTAGACAAAATCCATACAAGTCTACATGTTTGGAAACGAGAAACAAGGGGAAAAAACAATAAGGTCACAAATAAGTAAAGAAAATGGTAAAAAGAAGTTTATGTTCGTACTCTCGTAAAGCGTGTTAAGGTTGGGCTACGATAGTGGTGCTGGATATTTCGAAGACCGGTCGCTTACGTGCTTGACGGTATGTCACCCAAGGGCTTGATGGGTAGAGGATCATGGTCTCTGATATGAAGTTAGTCACGGGCACTGGTGGAAGGGGGACCACGAGCATACTAAGAGCCGTCCATGGACGTTGTGGATGGGGACATACCGGGCATGTCTAAAAGGTGGTAACGGTCATGGGTTGGTGGGCTTGACACCACTGTGAGATTCATTAGGCCACAAAGCGTGACATACAGAAAACATAAGGCGTTGCGAGGGAGCGAGAACAACGAAGTAAACGCAAAGGAAATTTAGTGAAAGACTCATACGATTGAAGGGGAAAAAGTTGGAACGAGTTGAAATTTAAATTGCGGCAAAAACCAAGTGTAGACAAAATCCATACAAGTCTCGGTTTCGGAAACGAGAAACAAGGGAAAAACTAATAAGTTCGTAAATAAGTAAGGAAAATCGTAAAAAAGAAGTTTATGTTCATCTCAGTAAAGCGTGTTAAGGTTGAAGACGTAGGCAGTGCTGGATATTTCAAGGCCAAAGTCACACGTGCTTGACGGGGTATGTCACCGAGGAGCTTGATGTATAGCTGATCATGGTCTTGTATGAAGTTAGTCACGGGCATGGTGGAAGAGCCGGCCACGAGCATACCAGAGCGAGGCCATGGACGTTATGGATAGGGGCATAACGGGCATGTATTTTAAGAGTAGTAACGGTCATGGGTTGTGTTTGACCACAAGCGTGATATCATTAGGCCACAAGCGTGATATGAGAAAGATAAGGCGGTGCGAGGGAGCGGAGAACAAAAGTAAACGCAAAGGAAATTTAGTCAAAGACTCATACGATTGAAGGGGAAAGATGGACGAGTTCAAATTTTAATTGCGGAAATAACCAAGTTTAGACAAAATCCATACAAGTACTTGTTTTGGAAACGAGAAGCAAGGGGAAAAAACAATAAGTTCATAAATAAGTAAGGAAAATGGTAAAAAAAAGTATATGTTCATCTCGAGAAAGCGTGTTAAGGTTGAAGAGACGGTAGTGGTGCTTGATATTTCGAAGACCGGTCGGGTTACGTGCTTGACGGTATGTCACCCAAGGGCTTGATGTATAGCTGATCATGTGTCTCGTATGAAGTTAGTCACGGGCATGGTGGAAGGCCAGCCACGAGCATACCAAGAAGCGAGGCCATGGACGTTATGGATAGGGACATAACGGGCATGTCTAAAGAGATGTAACGGTCATGGGTTGTGTTTGACCACAACCGTGATATTCATTAGGCCATAAGCGTGATATATAGAAAAGATAAGGCGGTGCCGGGGAGCAGAACAAGAAGTAAACGCAAAAGGAAATTTAGTGAAAGACTCGCTACGATTGAAGGGAAAAAGATGGAACGAGTTCAAATTTGAATTGCGGAAATAACCAAGTTTAGACAAAATCCATACAAGTCTCGGTTTCGGAAACGAGAAAAGGGAAAAAACAATAAGTTCAGAAATAAGTAAGGAAAATCGTAAAAATAAGTTTATGTTCATCTCAGAGAGCGTGTTAAGGTTGAAGACAGTAGTGGTGCTTGATATTTCGAAGACCAATCAGTTACGTGCTTGACGGTATGTCACCCAAGGGCTTGATGTATAGGTGATCATGGTCTTGTGTGAAGTTAGTCACGGGCATGGTGGAAGGCCGGCCAAAGGCATACCAAGAGCGACCGTGGACGTTATGGATAGGGGCGTAACGGGCATGTCTAAAAGGTGGTAACGGTCATGGGTTGTGTTTGACCACAACAGTGATATTCATTAGGCCACAAGCGTGATATATAGGAAAGATAAGACGTGGCCGAGGAGCGAGAACAAGAAGTAAACGCAAAGGAAATTTAGTGAAAATGCCATGCGATTGAAGGGGAAAAGATGGAACGAGTTCGAAATTTTAATTGCGGAAATAACCAAGTTTAGACAAAATCCATACAAGTCTCGGTTTCGGAAACGAGAAAAAAAGGAAAAAAACAATAAGTTCGAACGAAAAGTAAGGAAAATCGTAAAAAGAAGTTTATGTTCATCTCGAGAGAGCATGTTAAGGTTGAAGACGGTAGTGGTGCTTGATATTTCGAAGACCCGATCGGTTACGTGCTTGACGGTATGTCACCCAAGGAGCTTGATGTATAGGCGATCATGGTCTCGTATGAAGTTAGTCACGGGCATGGTGGAAGGCCGGCCACGAGCATACCAAGAGCGAGCCATGGACGTTATGGATAGGGACATAACGGGCATGTCTAAAAGGTGGTAACGGTCGGGTTGTGTTTGACCACAACGCGTGATATTCATTAGGCCACAACCGTGATAGATAGGAAAAGATAAGGCGGTGCCGAGGGAGCGAGGAACAGAAGTAAACGCAAAGGAAATTTAGTGAAAGACTCATACGATTGAAGGGAAAAGATGGAACGAGTTCAAATTTGAATTGCGGGAAATAACCAAGTTTAGACAAAATCCATACAAGTCTCGGTTTCGGAAACGAGAAACAAAGGAAAAAAACAATAAGTTCGAAAAATAAGTAAGGAAAATCGTAAAAAGAAGTTTATGTTCATCTCGGAGAGCGTCTTAAGGTTGAAGACGGTAGTGGTGCTTGATATTTCGAAGACCGATCGGTTACGTGCTTGACGGTATGTCATCCAAGGGCTTGATGTATAAGCTGATCATGGTCTTGTATGAAGTTAGTCACGGGCATGGTGGAAGGCCAGGCCACGAGCATACTAAGGAAAGCGGTGTGGACGTTATGGATAGGGACATAACGGCCATGTCTAAAGGTGATAACTTGGTCATGGGTTGTGTTTGACCATGGCAACGTGATATTCGTTAGGCCACAAAGCGTGATATATAGAAAAGAAACAAATAATAAGGTCGGAAATAAGTAAGGAAATGGTAAAGAAAAGTTTATGTCATCTCGAAGCGTGTTAAGGTTGAAAACCGGTTTGGTGCACGATATTTGGAAGACAGGTCAGGTTACGTGCTTGACGGTATGTAACCCACGAGCTTCACGAGTAGATGATCACTTGATCTTGGTATAAAGTTAGTAACGGGCATGGTGTAAGGCCGGCCACGGGCATACCAAGAGTAGGCAAGGGACGTTGTGGATAGGTACGTAACGGGTATGTACAAAGGTGGTAACGGTCGTGGGTTGTGGTTTACCACAAGTGATATGCGTGAGGACACAAGCGTGATAGATTGGAAACATAAGGCGTTTCCGGGGAGCGAAACCGAGAAGTAAATGTAAAGGAAATTTAGTGAAGGACTCGTACGATTTAAGCTGGAAAAGATGGAATGAGTTAAAATTTTAAATGTGGAAATAACTATCTTTAGATAAAAACCGTACAAGTCTCGGTTTCGAAAAACGAAAAACAAGGGAATACAAATAATAAGGTCAGAAATAAGTAAGGAAAATGGTCAAGAAAAGTTTATGTCATCTCGAAAGCGTGTTAAGGTTGAAGACCGGTTGTGGTGCGATATTTGGAAGACCCGATCGGTTACGTGTTTGACGGTATGTCACCTGAGCTTGACGAGTAGATGATCACGGTCTTGGTATAAAGTTAGTCACGGTCGGGGTGTAAGGCCAGCCACGGGCATACCAAGAGGTGGCAAGGGACATTGTGGATAGGTATTTAACGGGTATGTCTAAAAGGTGGTAACGGTCATGGGTTATGGTTGACCACCATAGTGATATGCATTATACCACAAGCGTGATAGATAGGAAACATGAGGCGTTTCCGGGAGCGAGAACCGGAAGTAAATGTGATGGAAATTTGGTGAAAGACTTGTACGATTTCATGGAAAAGATGGAATGAGTTGAAATTTTAAATGCGGAAATAACCAACTTTAGATAAAAACCGTACAAATGTCCGGTTTCGGAAACGAGAAACAAGGAAACCAAATAATAAGGTCGGAAATAAGTAAGGAAAATGGTAAAGAAAAGTTTATGTTCATCTCGAGAAAGCGTGTTAAGGTTGAAGACAGTTTTAGTCCTAGATATTTGGAAGACTAGTCGGTTGCGTGCTTGACGGTATGTCACCTTTAGCTTGACGAGTAGATGATCACGGTCTACTGCTATAAAGTTAGTCACGGGCATGGTGTAAGGCCGGCCACAAGCATACCGAGGAGTAGACCGAGGACGTTGTGGATAGGAGACTTAACGGGTATGTCTAAAAGGTGGTAACAGTCATAGGTTGTGGTTGACCACAACGCGTGATATACATTAGGCCACAAGCGTGATAGATAGGAAACATAAGGCGTTTCCGAGGGAGCGAACAGTAAATGTGAAGGAAATTTAGTGAAAGACTCGTACGATTTAAGCTTGGAAAAGATGGAATGAGTTGAAATTTTAAATGCGTAAATAGCAGAACTTTAGATAAAAGCCATACAAGTCTCGGTTTCGGAAAGGAGAAACAAGGGAAAACAAACAATAAGGTCGAAGCCGTAAGGAAAATGGAAAGGAAAAGTTTTATGTTCATCTCGGAAAACGTGTGCAGGTTGAAGACGGAGTTGTGAAATTTGGATATTTGGAGAACCCGATCAGTTACGTGCTTGACGGTATGTCACCCACGAGCTTGACGAGTAGATGATCACGGTTTTATTATAAAAGTTAGTCACGGGCATGGTGAAAGGCCGGCCACGGGCATACCAAGAGTAGGCCAAGAATGTTGAAGATAGGCACATAACGGTTATGTCTAAAAGGTGGTAACGGTCATGGGTTGTGGTTTACACACAACCGTGATATACATTATAAGACACAAGAATGATCGATTGCAAACATAAGGCGTTTCCGGGGAGCGAACTTGAAATAAATGTAAAGGAAATTTAGTGAAGGACTCGTACGATTTAAGCGGAAAAGATGGAATGAGTTGAAATTTTAAATGCGGAAATAACTATCTTTAGATAAAAACCATACAAGTCTCGGTTTCGAAAACGAAAAACAAATGAATACAAATAATAAGGTCGAGAAATAAGTAAGGAAAATGGTCGAAAAGTTTATGTCCATCTCGAGAAAGCGTGTTAAGGTTGAAGGCAGGTTGTGGTGCACGATATTTGGAAGACCGATCAGTTACGTGTTTGACGGTATGTCACCCACGAGCTTGACG
>JAUJYP020000378.1:0-14914 GCA_030674075.2 Linum usitatissimum | reverse complement strand
AAATAAATTGACTAATGATGATCTTGGAATCCCTAATGAAAATTAAAACAAAAGCAGATACAACTCCAGATCAAATACATCGACAATGGATATCATATGATATCAAATCCCCAACCAACTCTCTCTCCACCCCCGCTCCAAGCACTCGTGTTTGAAATACAGAGAAACACAAGGGAAAAATGTCTTATCGGGTTAGCAATAACCACCTATTGGCTATCTATACTCGTGTAGAATTGAGATTGTGCTGAGACCATGAAACCAACAAAAAAGATTCGTGTGAGCAGCATTTGTAGGCATACTCTACACGTCCTACCAATCCGAATATCACTTGAGGGATTGCATAATCCGGGGGTGGTCGACCAACACATAATCATCATAAGTACTCTAAATTAGCATATCCCGTCCTAACATGGACGATGAATCACACGCCACAGCTTTAAAGGCCAATAGCTTTTCCTTGAAACGTATTAGTTGCATATACGTAGATCACACGATGTATAATTTTAGAGCCCTTGCTCTAATGACATCAACACATTTATACAAGATCACACACTACCGGACTATGAAACCTCACCCTAGGAGTCTTAGTCGAACCACCGGTGCAACACAAGAGTCCACCTCAGGTGCAAGTTGAACCAACCTCGACTCAAGATCTTTGATAAATCCAATAAACAAGCATTAAAATCTGAACTGGAATACTTTAAATAAATTGACCAATAATGATCTTGGAATCCCTAATGAAAATTAAAAAAAAGCATATACAACTCCAGCTCGTAAATACATCGACAATGGATATCATATGATATCAAATCCCCAACCAACTCTCTCTCCACCCTCGCCCGAGTACCCGTGTTTGAAATACAGAGAAACACAAGGGAAAAATGTCTTATCGGGTTAGCAATAACCACTGATTGGCTATCTATACTCGTGTAGAATTGAGATTGTGCTGAGACCATGAAACCAACAAAAAAGATTCGTGTGAGCAGCATTTGTAGGCATACTCTACACGTCCTACCGTAATCCGAATATCACTTGAGGGATTGCATAATCCGGGGTGGTCGACCAACACATAATCATCATAAGTACTCTAAATTAGCATATCCCGTCCTAACATGGACGATGAATCACACGCCACAGCTTTAAAGGCCAATAGCTTTTCCTTGAAACGTATTAGTTGCATATACAGAGATCACACGATGTATAATTTTAGAGCCCTTGCTCTAATGACATCAACACATTTATACAAGAGATCACACACTACCGGACTATGAAACCTCACCCTAGGAGTCTTAGTCGAACCACTGGTGCAACACAAGAGTCCACCTCAGGGTGCAAGTTGAACCAACCTCGACTCAGGATCTTTGATAAATCCAATAAACAAGCATTAAAATCCGAACTGGAATACTTTAAATAAATTGACCAATAATGATCTTGGAATCCCTAATGAAAATTAAAAAAAGCATATACAACTCCAGCTCGAAATACATCGACAATGGATATCATATGATATCAAATCCCCAACCAACTCTCTCTCCACCCCCGCTCCAAGCATTCGTGATTGAAATACAGAGAAACACAAGGGAAAAATGTCTTATGGGGTTAGCAATAAGCACCGATTGGCTATCTATACTCGTGTAGAATTGAGATTGTGCTGAGACCATGAAACCAACAAAAAAGATTCGTGTGAGCAACATTTGTAGGCATACTCTACACGTCCTACCGTAATCCGAATATCACTTGAGGGATTGCATAATCCGGGGGTGGTCGACCAACACATAATCATCATAAGTACTCTAAATTAGCATATCCCGTCCTAACATGGACGATGAATCACACGCCACAGCTTTAAAGGCCAATAGCTTTTCCTTGAAACGTATTAGTTGCATATACAGAGATCACACGATGTATAATTTTAGAGCCCTTGCTCTAATGACATCAACACATTTATACAAGAGATCACACACTACCGGACTATGAAACCTCACCCTAGAGTCTTAGTCGAACCACCGGTGCAACACAAGAGTCCACCTCAAAGGTGCAAGTTGAACCAACCTCGACTCAAGATCTTTGATAAATCCAATAAACAAGCATTAAAATCCGAACTGGAATACTTTAAATAAATTGACCAATAATGATCTTGGAATCCCTAATGAAAATTAAAAAAAAAGCAGTATACAACTCAGCTCGTAAATACATCGACAATGGATATCATATGATATCAAATCCCCAACCAACTCTCTCTCCACCCTCGCTCCAAGTACTCCGTGTTTGAAATACAGAGAAACACAAGGGAAAAATGTCTTATCGGGTTAGCAATAAGCACCGATTGGCTATCTATACTCGTGTAGAATTGAGATTGTGCCGAGACCATGAAACCAACAAAAAAGATTCGTGTGAGCAAGCATTTGTAGGCATACTCTACACGTCCTACCGTAATCCGAATATCACTTGAGGGATTGCATAATCCGGGGGTGGTCGACCAACACATAATCATCATAAGTACTCTAAATTAGCATATCCCGTCCTAACATGGACGATGAATCACACGCCACGCTTTAAAGGCCAATAGCTTTTCCTTGAAACGTATTAGTTGCATATACAGATCACACGATGTATAATTTTAGAGCCCTTGCTCTAATGACATCAACACATTTATACAAGAGATCACACACTACCGGACTATGAAACCTCACCCTAGGAGTCTTAGTCGAACCACCGGTGCAACACAAGAGTCCACCTCAGGTGCAAGTTGAACCAACCTCGACTCAGGATCTTTGATAAATCCAATAAACAAGCATTAAAATCTAAACTAGAATACTTTAAATAAATTGACCAATAATGATCTTGGAATCCCTAATGAAAATTAAAAAAAGCAGATACAACTCCAGTTCAGAAATACATCGACAATGGATATCATATGATATCAAATCCCCAACCTACTCTCTCTCCACCCTCGCCCAAAGTACCCGTGTTTGAAATACAGAGAAACACAAGGGAAAATGTCTTATCGGGTTAGCAATAACCACTGATTAGCTATCTATACTCGTGTAGAATTGAGATTGTGCTGAGACCATGAAACCAACAAAAAAGATTCGTGTGAGCAGCATTTGTAGGCATACTCTACACGTCCTACCGAATCCGAATATCACTTGAGGGATTGCATAATCCGGGGTGGTCGACCAACACATAATCATCATAAGTACTCTAAATTAGCATATCCCGTCCTAACATGGATGATGAATCACACGCCACGCTTTAAAGGCCAATAGCTTTTCCTTGAAACGTATTAGTTGCATATACAGATCACACGATGTATAATTTTAGAGCCCTTACTCTAATGACATCAACACATTTATACAAGAGATCACACACTACCGGACTATGAAACCTCACCCTAGGAGTCTTAGTCGAACCACCGGTGCAACACAAGAGTCCACCTCGGGTGCAAGTTGAACCAACCTCGACTCAAGATCTTTGATAAATCCAATAAACAAGCATTAAAATCTGAACTGGAATACTTTAAATAAATTGACCAATAATGATCTTGGAATCCCTAATGAAAATTAAAAAAAAGCAGTATACAACTCCAGCTCAAATACATCGACAATGGATATCATATGATATCAAATCCCCAACCAACTCTCTCTCCACCCTCGCCCAAGCACCCGTGTTTGAAATACAGAGAAACACAAGGGAAAAATGTCTTATCGGGTTAGCAATAAGCACCGATTGGCTATCTATACTCGTGTAGAATTGAGATTGTGCCGAGACCATGAAACCAACAAAAAAGATTCGTGTGAGCAAAGCATTTGTAGGCATACTCTACACGTCCTACCGTAATCCGAATATCACTTGAGGGATTGCGTAATCCGGGGGTGGTCGACCAACACATAATCATCATAAGTACTCTAAATTAGCATATCCCGTCCTAACATGGACGATGAATCACACGCCACGCTTTAAAGGCCAATAGCTTTTCCTTGAAACGTATTAGTTGCATATACAGAGATCACACGATGTATAATTTTAGAGCCCTTGCTCTAATGACATCAACACATTTATACAAGAGATCACACACTACTGGACTATGAAACCTCACCCTAGGAGTCTTAGTCGAACCACTGGTGCAACAAAAGAGTCCACCTCAGGGTGCAAGTTGAACAAACCTCGACTCATGATCTTTGATAAATCAAATAAACAAGCATTAAAATCTGAACTGGAATACTTTAAATAAATTGACCAATAATGATCTTGGAATCCCTAATGAAAATTAAAAAAAGCATATACAACTCCAGCTCGTAAATACATCGACAATGGATATCATATGATATCAAATCCCCAACCAACTCTCTCTCCACCCTCGCTTCCAAGCATCCGTGTTTGAAATACAGAGAAACACAAGGGAAAAATGTCTTATCGGGTTAGCAATAAGCACCGATTGGCTATCTATACTCGTGTAGAATTGAGATTGTGCCGAGACCATGAAACCAACAAAAAAGATTCGTGTGAGCAGCATTTGTAGGCATACTCTACACGTCCTACCGTAATCCGAATATCACTTGAGGGATTGCATAATCCGGGGGTGGTCGACCAACACATAATCATCATAAGTACTATAAATTAGCATATCCCGTCCTAACATGGATGATGAATCACACGCCACAGTTTAAAGGCCAATAGCTTTTCCTTGAAACTTATTAGTTGCATATATACAGAGATCACACGATGTATAATTTTAGAGCCCTAGCTCTAATGACATCAACACATTTATACAAGAGATCACACACTACCGGACTATGAAACCTCACCCTAGGAGTCTTAGTCGAACCACCGGTGCAACACAAGAGTCCACCTCAGGTGCAAGTTGAACCAACCTCGACTCAAGATCTTTGATAAATCCAATAAACAAGCATTAAAATCTGAACTGGAATACTTTAAATAAATTGACCAATAATGATCTTGGAATCCCTAATGAAAATTAAAAAAAAAGCAGATACAACTCCAGCTCGTAAATACATCGACAATGGATATCATATGATATCAAATCCCCAACCAACTCTCTCTCCACCCTCGCTCCAAGCACCCGTGTTTGAAATACAGAGAAACACAAGGGAAAAATGTCTTATCGGGTTAGCAATAAGCACCGATTGGCTATCTATACTCGTGTAGAATTGAGATTGTGCCGAGACCATGAAACCAACAAAAAAGATTCGTGTGAGCAAGCATTTGTAGGCATACTCTACACGTCCTACCGTAATCCGAATATCACTTGAGGGATTGCATAATCCGGGGGTGGTCGACCAACACATAATCATCATAAGTACTCTAAATTAGCATATCCCGTCCTAACATGGATGATGAATCACACGCCACGCTTTAAAGGCCAATAGCTTTTCCTTGAAACGTATTAGTTGCATATACAGAGATCACACGATGTATAATTTTAGAGCCCTTACTCTAATGACATAAACACATTTATACAATAGATCACACACTACTGGACTATGAAACCTCACCCTAGGAGTATTAGTCAAACCACTGGTGCAACACAAGAGTCCACCTCAGGTGCAAGTTGAACCAACCTCGACTCAAGATCTTTGATAAATCCAATAAAAAGCATTAAAATCTGAACCGGAATACTTTAAATAAATTGACCAATAATGATCTTGGAATCCCTAATGAAAATTAAAAAAAAGCAGATACAACTCCAGCTTTAAATACATCGACAATGGATATCATATGATATCAAATCCCCAACCAACTCTCTCTCCACCCTCGCCCCAAGCATCGTGTTTGAAATACAGAGAAACACAAGGGAAAAATGTCTTATCGGGTTAGCAATAAGCACCGATTGGCTATCTATACTCGTGTAGAATTGAGATTGTGCCGAGACCATGAAACCAACAAAAAAGATTCGTGTGAGCAGCATTTGTAGGCATACTCTACACGTCCTACCGTAATCCGAATATCACTTGAGGGATTGCATAATCCGGGGGTGGTCGACCAACACATAATCATCATAAGTACTCTAAATTAGCATATCCCGTCCTAACATGGATGATGAATCACACGCCACGCTTTAAAGGCCAATAGCTTTTCCTTGAAACGTATTAGTTGCATATACAGAGATCACACGATGTATAATTTTAGAGCCCTTACTCTAATGACATCAACACATTTATACAAGAGAGATCACACACTACCGGACTATGAAACCTCACCCTAGGAGTCTTAGTCGAACCACCGGTGCAACACAAGAGTCCACCTCAGGGTGCAAGTTAAACCAACCTCGACTCAGGATCTTTGATAAATCCAACAAAAAAGAAATAAAATCTGAACTAGAATACTTTAAATAAATTGACCAATAATGATCTTGGAATCCCTAATGAAAATTAAAAAAAAAGCATATACAACTCCAGCTCGTAAATACATCGACAATGGATATCATATGATATCAAATCCCCAACCAACTCTCTCTCCACCCTCGCCCAAAGCATCCGTGTTTGAAATACAGAAACACAAGGGAAAAATGTCTTATCGGGTTAGCAATAAGCACCGATTGGCTATCTATACTCGTGTAGAATTGAGATTGTGCCGAGACCATGAAACCAACAAAAAAGATTCGTGTGAGCAGCATTTGTAGGCATACTCTACACGTCCTACCGGAATCCGAATATCACTTGAGGGATTGCATAATCCGGGGGTGGTCGACCAACACATAATCATCATAAGTACTCTAAATTAGCATATCCCGTCCTAACATGGATGATGAATCACACGCCACGCTTTAAAGGCCAATAGCTTTTCCTTGAAACGTATTAGTTGCATATACAGAGATCACACGATGTATAATTTTAGAGCCCTTACTCTAATGACATAAACACATTTATACAATAGATCACACACTACTGGACTATGAAACCTCACCCTAGGAGTATTAGTCAAACCACTGGTGCAACACAAGAGTCCACCTCAGGTGCAAGTTGAACCTACCTCGACTCAAGATCTTTGATAAATCCAATAAAAAGCATTAAAATCTGAACCGGAATACTTTAAATAAATTGACCAATAATGATCTTGGAATCCCTAATGAAAATTAAAAAAAGCATATACAACTCCAGCTCGTAAATACATCGACAATGGATATCATATGATATCAAATCCCCAACCAACTCTCTCTCCACCCTCGCTCCAAGCACCCGTGTTTGAAATACAGAGAAACACAAGGGAAAAATGTCTTATCGGGTTAGCAATAAGCACCGATTGGCTATCTATACTCGTGTAGAATTGAGATTGTGCCGAGACCATGAAACCAACAAAAAAGATTCGTGTGAGCAGCATTTGTAGGCATACTCTACACGTCCTACCAGTAATCCGAATATCACTTGAGGGATTGCATAATCCGGGGGTGGTCGACCAACACATAATCATCATAAGTACTCTAAATTAGCATATCCCGTCCTAACATGGATGATGAATCACACGCCACGCTTTAAAGGCCAATAGCTTTTCCTTGAAACGTATTAGTTGCATATACAGAGATCACACGATGTATAATTTTAGAGCCCTTACTCTAATGACATAAACACATTTATACAATAGATCACACACTACTGGACTATGAAACCTCACCCTAGGAGTATTAGTCAAACCACTGGTGCAACACAAGAGTCCACCTCAGGTGCAAGTTGAACCAACCTCGACTCAGATCTTTGATAAATCCAATAAAAAAGCATTAAAATCCGAACTGGAATACTTTAAATAAATTGACCAATAATGATCTTGGAATCCCTAATGAAAATTAAAAAAAAGCATATACAACTCCAGCTCGTAAATACATCGACAATGGATATCATATGATATCAAATCCCCAACCAACTCTCTCTCCACCCTCGCTCCAAGCATTCGTGTTTGAAATACAGAGAAACACAAGGGAAAAATGTCTTATCGGGTTAGCAATAAGCACCGATTGGCTATCTATACTCGTGTAGAATTGAGATTGTGCCGAGACCATGAAACCAACAAAAAAGATTCGTGTGAGCAGCATTTGTAGGCATACTCTACACGTCCTACCAAAATCTGAATATCACTTGAGGGATTGCATAATCCGGGGGTGGTCGACCAACACATAATCATCATAAGTACTCTAAATTAGCATATCCCGTCCTAACATGGATGATGAATCACACGCCACGCTTTAAAGGCCAATAGCTTTTCCTTGAAACGTATTAGTTGCATATACGTAGATCACACGATGTATAATTTTAGAGCCCTTACTCTAATGACATCAACACATTTATACAAGAGATCACACACTACCGGACTATGAAACCTCACCCTAGGAGTCTTAGTCGAACCACCGGTGCAACACAAGAGTCCACCTCAGGTGCAAGTTGAACCAACCTCGACTCAGATCTTTGATAAATCCAATAAAAAGCATTAAAATCTGAACTGGAATACTTTAAATAAATTGACCAATAATGATCTTGGAATCCCTAATGAAAATTAACAAAAAGCAGATACAACTCCAGTTCATAAATACATCGACAATGGATATCATATGATATCAAATCCCCAACCAACTCTCTCTCCACCCTCGCCCAAGCACCCGTGTTTGAAATACAGAGAAACACAAGGGAAAAATGTCTTATCGGGTTAGCAATAAGCACCGATTGGCTATCTATACTCGTGTAGAATTGAGATTGTGCCGAGACCATGAAACCAACAAAAAAGATTCGTGTGAGCAAGCATTTGTAGGCATACTCTACACGTCCTACCGTAATCCGAATATCACTTGAGGGATTGCATAATCCGGGGGTGGTCGACCAACACATAATCATCATAAGTACTCTAAATTAGCATATCCCGTCCTAACATGGATGATGAATCACACGCCACAGCTTTAAAGGCCAATAGCTTTTCCTTGAAACGTATTAGTTGCATATACAGAGATCACACGATGTATAATTTTAGAGCCCTTACTCTAATGACATCAACACATTTATACAAGAGATCACACACTACCGGACTATGAAACCTCACCCTAGGAGTCTTAGTCGAACCACCGGTGCAACACAAGAGTCCACCTCAGTGGTGCAAGTTGAACCAACCTCGACTCAAGATCTTTGATAAATCCAATAAAAAAGCATTAAAATCCGAACTGGAATACTTTAAATAAATTGACCAATAATGATCTTGGAATCCCTAATGAAAATTAAAAAAAAGCAGATACAACTCCAGC
The DNA here is from genome assembly GCA_030674075.2 of Linum usitatissimum. Classification (NCBI taxonomy): domain Eukaryota; kingdom Viridiplantae; phylum Streptophyta; class Magnoliopsida; order Malpighiales; family Linaceae; genus Linum; species Linum usitatissimum. The sequence goes on along the minus strand of JAUJYP020000378.1, from coordinate 5,673 downwards.
TTCGAAATACATCGACAATGGATATCATATGATATCAAATCCCCAACCAACTCTCTCTCCACCCTCGCTTCCAAGCACCCGTGTTTGAAATACAGAGAAACACAAGGGAAAAATGTCTTATCGGGTTAGCAATAAGCACCGATTGGCTATCTATACTCGTGTAGAATTGAGATTGTGCCGAGACCATGAAACCAACAAAAAAGATTCGTGTGAGCAGCATTTGTAGGCATACTCTACACGTCCTACCGTAATCCGAATATCACTTGAGGGATTGCATAATCCGGGGGTGGTCGACCAACACATAATCATCATAAGTACTCTAAATTAGCATATCCCGTCCTAACATGGATGATGAATCACACGCCACGCTTTAAAGGCCAATAGCTTTTCCTTGAAACGTATTAGTTGCATATACAGATCACACGATGTATAATTTTAGAGCCCTTGCTCTAATGACATCAACACATTTATACAAGAGATCACACACTACTGGACTATGAAACCTCACCCTAGGAGTCTTAGTCGAACCACTGGTACAACACAAGAGTCCACCTCAGGGTGCAAGTTAAACCAACCTCGACTCAGGATCTTTGATAAATCCAATAAAAAAGCATTAAAATCTGAACTGGAATACTTTAAATAAATTGACCAATAATGATCTTGGAATCCCTAATGAAAATTAAAAAAAAGCAGATACAACTCCAGTTCAGAAATACATCGACAATGGATATCATATGATATCAAATCCCCAACCAACTCTCTCTCCACCCTCAGTTCCAGTACCCGTGTTTGAAATACAGAGAAACACAAGGGAAAAATGTCTTATCGGGTTAGCAATAAGCACTGATTGGCTATCTATACTCGTGTAGAATTGAGATTGTGCCGAGACCATGAAACCAACAAAAAAGATTCGTGTGAGCAAAAGCATTTGTAGGCATACTCTACACGTCCTACCGTAATCCGAATATCACTTGAGGGATTGCATAATCCGGGGGTGGTCGACCAACACATAATCATCATAAGTACTCTAAATTAGCATATCCCGTCCTAACATGGATGATGAATCACACGCCACGGTTTAAAGGCCAATAGCTTTTCCTTGAAACGTATTAGTTGCATATACATAGATCACACGATGTATAATTTTAGAGCCCTTGCTCTAATGACATCAACACATTTATACAGTAGATCACACACTACTGGACTATGAAACCTCACCCTAGGAGTCTTAGTCGAACCACTGGTGCAACACAAGAGTCCACCTCAGGGTGCAAGTTGAACCAACCTCGACTCAAGACCTTTGATAAATCCAATAAACAAGCATTAAAGGCTGAACTGGAATACTTTAAATAAATTGACCAATAATGATCTTGGAATCCCTAATGAAAATTAAACAAAAGCATATACAACTGCAGTTCAGAAATACATCGATAATGGATATCATATGATATCAAATCCCCAACCAACTCTCTCTCCACCCTCGCTCCAAGCATTCCGTGTTTGAAATACAGAGAAACACAAGGGAAAAATGTCTTATCGGGTTAGCAATAAGCACCGATTGGCTATCTATACTCGTGTAGAATTGAGATTGTGCCGAGACCATGAAACCAACAAAAAAGATTCGTGTGAGCAGCATTTGTAGGCATACTCTACACGTCCTACCGAATCCGAATATCACTTTAGGGATTGCGTAATCCGGGGTGGTCGACCAACACATAATCATCATAAGTACTCTAAATTAGCATATCCCGTCCTAACATGGATGATGAATCACACGCCACAGTTTAAAGGCCAATAGCTTTTCCTTGAAACTTATTAGTTGCATATATACAGAGATCACACGATGTATAATTTTAGAGCCCTAGCTCTAATGACATCAACACATTTATACAAGAGATCACACACTACCGGACTATGAAACCTCACCCTAGGAGTCTTAGTCGAACCACTCGGTGCAACACAAGAGTCCACCTCAGGGTGCAAGTTGAACCAACCTCGACTCAAGATCTTTGATAAATCCAATAAAAAAAGCATTAAAATCTGAACTGGAATACTTTAAATAAATTGACCAATAATGATCTTGGAATCCCTAATGAAAATTAAACAAAAAGATACAACTCCAGCTCAGAAATACATCGACAATGGATATCATATGATATCAAATCCCCAACCAACTCTCTCTCCACCCTCGCTCCAAGCACCCGTGTTTGAAATACAGAGAAACACAAGGGAAAAATGTCTTATCGGGTTAGCAATAAGCACCGATTGGCTATCTATACTCGTGTAGAATTGAGATTGTGCCGAGACCATGAAACCAACAAAAAAGATTCGTGTGAGCAGCATTTGTAGGCATACTCTACACGTCCTACTGTAATCCGAATATCACTTGAGGGATTGCATAATCCGGGGGTGGTCGACCAACACATAATCATCATAAGTACTCTAAATTAGCATATCCCGTCCTAACATGGACGATGAATCACACGCCACGCTTTAAAGGCCAATAGCTTTTCCTTGAAACGTATTAGTTGCATATACAGAGATCACACGATGTATAATTTTAGAGCCCTTGCTCTAATGACATCAACACATTTATACAAGAGATCACACACTACCGGACTATGAAACCTCACCCTAGGAGTCTTAGTCGAACCACCGGTGCAACACAAGAGTCCACCTCAGGTGCAAGTTGAACCAACCTCGACTCAAGATCTTTGATAAATCCAATAAACAAGCATTAAAATCTGAACTAGAATACTTTAAATAAATTGACCAATAATGATCTTGGAATCCCTAATGAAAATTAAAAAAAAAGCATATACAACTCCAGTTCAGAAATACATCGACAATGGATATCATATGATATCAAATCCCCAACCAACTCTCTCTCCACCCTCAGTTCGAGTACCCGTGTTTGAAATACAGAGAAACACAAGGGAAAAATGTCTTATCGGGTTAGCAATAAGCACTGATTGGCTATCTATACTCGTGTAGAATTGAGATTGTGCTGAGACCATGAAACCAACAAAAAAGATTCGTGTGAGCAGCATTTGTAGGCATACTCTACACGTCCTACCAGAATCGGAATATCACTTGAGGGATTGCGTAATCCGGGGGTGGTCGACCAACACATAATCATCATAAGTACTCTAAATTAGCATATCCCGTCCTAACATGGACGATGAATCACACGCCACACTTTAAAGGCTAATAGCTTTTCCTTGAAACTTATTAGTTGCATATACAGAGATCACACGATGTATAATTTTAGAGCCCTTGCTCTAATGACATCAACACATTTATACAAGAGATCACACACTACTGGACTATGAAACCTCACCCTAGGAGTCTTAGTCGAACCACTGGTGCAACACAAGAGTCCACCTCAGGGTGCAGTTGAACCAACCTCGACTCAGGATCTTTGATAAATCCAATAAACAAGCATTAAAATCTAAACTAGAATACTTTAAATAAATTGACCAATAATGATCTTGGAATCCCTAATGAAAATTAAAAAAAAAGCATACAACTCCAGCTCGTAAATACATCGACAATGGATATCATATGATATCAAATCCCCAACCAACTCTCTCTCCACCCTCGCTTCCAAGCACTCCGTGTTTGAAATACGTAGAAACACAAGGGAAAAATGTCTTATCGGGTTAGCAATAACCACCGATTGGCTATCTATACTCGTGTAGAATTGAGATTGTGCCGAGACCATGAAACCAACAAAAAAGATTCGTGTGAGCAGCATTTGTAGGCATACTCTACACGTCCTACCGTAATCCGAATATCACTTGAGGGATTGCATAATCCGGGGGTGGTCGACCAACACATAATCATCATAAGTACTCTAAATTAGCATATCCCGTCCTAACATGGACGATGAATCACACGCCACGCTTTAAAGGCCAATAGCTTTTCCTTGAAACGTATTAGTTGCATATACAGAGATCACACGATGTATAATTTTAGAGCCCTTGCTCTAATGACATCAACACATTTATACAAGAGATCACACACTACCGTACTATGAAACCTCAACCTAGGAGTCTTAGTCGAACCACCGGTGCAACACAAGAGTCCACCTCAAAGTTGCAAGTTGAACCAACCTCGCCTCAAGACCTTTGATAAATCCAATAAACAAGCATTAAAAGCCGAACCGGAATACTTTAAATAAATTGACCAATGATGATCTTGGAATCCCTAATGAAAATAAAACAAAAGCAGATACAACTCCAGATTAAATACATCGATAATGGATATCATCCGATATGAAAACCCCGGCCAACTCTCTCTCCACCCTCGCTCCAAAGCACCCGTGATTGAAATACGGAGAAACACAAGGGAAAAATGTCTTATGGGGTTAGCAATAAGCACATATTGGCTATCTATACTCGTGTAGAATTGAGATTGTGCCGAGACCATGAAACCAACAAAAAAGATTCGTGTGAGCAAGATTTGTAGGCATACTCTACACGTCCTACCGTAATCCGAATATCACTTGAGGGATTGCGTAATCCGGGGTGGTCGACCAACACATAATCATCATAAGTACTCTAAATTAGCATATCCCGTCCTAACATGGACGATGAATCACACGCCACGCTTTAAAGGCCAATAGCTTTTCCTCGAAACTTATTAGTTGCATATACAGAGATCACACGATGTATAATTTTAGAGCCCTTGCTCTAATGACATCAACACATTTATACAAGAGATCACACACTACCGTACTATGAAACCTCACCCTAGGAGTCTTAGTCGAACCACCGGTGCAACACAAGAGTCCACCTCAGGGTGCAGTTGAACCAACCTCGACTCAGGATCTTTGATAAATCCAATAAACAAGCATTAAAATCTAAACTAGAATACTTTAAATAAATTGACCAATAATGATCTTGGAATCCCTAATGAAAATTAAAAAAAAGCAGATACAACTCCAGTTCAAAATACATCGACAATGGATATCATCTGATATCCAATCCCCAACCAACTCTCTCTCCACCCTCGCCTCAAAGCACCCGTGTTTGAAATACAGAGAAACACAAGGGAAAAATGTCTTATCGAGTTAGCAATAACCACCGATTGGCTATCTATACTCGTGTAGAATTGAGATTGTGCCGAGACCATGAAACCAACAAAAAAGATTCGTGTGAGCAAAGATTTGTAGGCATACTCTACACGTCCTACTGCATCCGAATATCACTTGAGGGATTGCATAATCCGGGGGTGGTCGACCAACACATAATCATCATAAGTACTCTAAATTAGCATATCCCGTCCTAACATGGACGATGAATCACACGCCATAGCTTTAAAGGCCAATAGCTTTTCCTTGAAACGTATTAGTTGCATATACAGAGATCACACGATGTATAATTTTAGAGCCCTTGCTCTAATGACATCAACACATTTATACAAGAGATCACACACTACCGTACTATGAAACCTCAACCTAGGAGTCTTAGTCGAACCACCGGTGCAACACAAGAGTCCACCTCAAAGTGCAAGTTGAACCAACCTCGACTCAAGACCTTTGATAAATCCAATAAACAAGCATTAAAATCCGAACCGGAATACTTTAAATAAATTGACCAATAATGATCTTGGAATCCCTAATGAAAATAAAACAAAAGCAGATACAACTCAGCTTGAAAAATACATCGA